>CM044003.1:90291373-90498873 GCA_024085815.1 Flaveria linearis
ATTAGCTTCATTCGTACGACTGAACCTCCATTCGTGTGACTAGGCATTCAGTCGTGCGATACATGCACAATTGCACACATATACCGTATAGACTCAATCGCATGAATACACACAGTCGCATGACTCAATTGCACGACACACACAATCGCATGGACTCAATCGTACGACACAGACAATCGCATGGACTCAATCGCACAACACACACAATCGCATGGACTCAATCGCACGACACACACAATCGCACGACACAAGGACTTCCAGAAACACTTATCTAACATATCTAAACAAGATGCACATGCAGAAAGGCAACACACGCACCCACACAACCTCACGTGATCGGGTTGAACCCGAGCACCCGAAACCGTAAATCACAGCAGTAAAACGAGCAAGAAAGGGACAACCAAGGTCGTCTACCTGCTAGAAATAAGTAGTCTAAACTGTAGTCGAGGTTTAACCGGTGAGAACGCGAAGAAACGGGGTGGTTTGGTGCAAGGAGGAGGAAGAAAGTGGAAGAAGAAGAAGATGAAGAAGAAGGTGAATGAAGGCTAGGGCTGGAATATGGGTATTTATACCCAGCCCTAGTTTGGCAAATTGTCACATTTAGTCCCTGCACTTAGCCCCCGAGTTCCCAAATTTTGCTTCGGTTGACAATGACGTAAATTGGCTAGTTATATTAATGATAAAAAGGGAATTAATGATATTTGTAACCTAAAGATGGTTTTATTAATGTCAATACTAATATATATACATGGTATATTTTCATGTTAACGATATGGACAAACATAATGGTTTCATGAGTAAAACGCAAACGATGAGAGCACAAGTGTAAAAATGATAAAGCAAGTATGATATCCGCACGTATAGTTTATAAAGATGAGGAATGACCAATCAAAGAAAAGATAACAGAAACTCATCAATTGATGGACCTTTGGTGACAGATGTCACAATATCCCCCAGTTGAGAGAATTTCGTCCCGAAATTCAACTGGTGTTAGGTCCAAGAGTGTCATCCTCGAATAGATGTGGATATTTGCGTTTCATTTGATCTTCCCTTTCTCACGTGAATTCTGGTCCTCGTTTGGAGTTCCATCTCACGCGGACAATCGGTATCTGGCTGCGTCTTAATCGTTTGACCTTTCGGTCCATGATCTCTACGGGTTCTTCGATAAAATGAAGATTCTCGTCAATCTTGATTTCCTCAATTGGTACGTGTAAGGACTCGTCGGCCAAACATTTTTTGAGGTTCGACACGTGAAAGGTATCATGTACACCGCTAAGTTCTTGTGGCAACCTCAATCAGTAAGCCACCGGACCGATTCTTTCTGTAATCTCGAATGGTCCTACGTATCTTGGGGCTAACTTCCCTTTCTTTCTAAATCGAACGATCCCTTTCCAAGGAGAGACTTTGAGTAAAACCCGGTCCCCAACATTGAATTCTAGAGGCTTCCGACGGTTGTCAGCATAGCTCTTTTGTCGATCTCTGGCAGCTTTTAATCTGTCTTTGATTTGGAAAATCTTGTCGGTTGTTTCTTGAATGATCTCTGGGCCTGTTAGCTGGCTTTCACCAATCTCAGCCCAACAAACTAGGGATCTACATTTCCTCCTATACAATGCTTCAAATGGAGCGCATCCATGCTCATATGATAGCTGTTGTTGTAAGAGAACTCAATCAATGGTAAGTGAGTGTCCCAGATACCACCAAAATCAATTACACAAGCCCTGAGCATGTTTTCCAGTGTTTGTATCGTTCGTTCACTTTGGCCATCTGTTTGCGGGTGATAGGCGGTACTCATATCTAAGCGTGTGCCCATCGCTTTCTGTAGTGTCTGCCAAAATCGCGAAGTAAATCGGCTGTCACGGTCAGATATGATCGACACCGGCACTCCGTGCCTCGTCACGGCCTCTTTTATGTACAATCTCGTCAACTTATCCATCTTGTAATCCTCTCAGATTGGTAAGAAATAAGCTGACTTCGTCATACGGTCCCCTATAACCCATATCGAGTCATGCCCGCTACTTGTTCTAGGGAGTTTGGTAATGAAATCCATGGCTATATTCTCCCATTTCCACTCGGGAATTTCAGGTTGCTGTAATAATCCCGATGGTTTCTGGTGTTCAGCCTTAACTTTCGAGCACGTCAAGCATCGGCTTATGTACATGGCAATGTCTTTCTTCATGCCTGGCCACCAGTACAGGTCTTTAAGGTCGTGGTACATCTTGTCTGCACCAGGATGAACAGAATATCGTGTCTTGTGCGCTTCATCCATGACTAGGGTACGTACACCTCCCCATTTGGGTACCCATATACGATCCATGAAATACTGTATACCATCATCCTTGCGAATCATCTGTTTATCCAACCCCCGGAATTCTTCTCCCGCGAGGTTTTCTTCTTTCAATGCCTCACTTTGTGTAATTTGGATCTGAGCTTTCAGATTCGTTTGAATAGCCAATCCCAATGCTCGAGCACATAGTGGTTTCACACGTTCCTTGCGACTTAAGGCATCAGCCACCACGTCCGCTTTCCCCGGATGATACCGGATTTCACAATCGTAGTCACTAAGTAACTCTACCTAACGTCGCTGACGCATATTGAGTTCTTTCTGATTCAAGATATGTTGAAGGCTCTTATGATCTGTGTAGATGATGGATTTGGTTCCATACAGATAATGCCTCCATATTTTAAGTACAAATACTACAGCGCCCAAATCCAAATTATGAGTTGTATAATTCTTTTCATGCACCTTAAGTTGTCGTGAGGCGTAGGCAATCACCTTATCCTTCTGCATTAGCACACAACCAAGTCCTTGATGTGAAGCATCGCAGTATACCACAAAATCATTAGTTCCGTCTGGGAGGGACAATATCGGTACGTTGCACAACTTTTCTTTCAGTGTTTGGAACGCATTCTCTTGTGCGCGTCCCCAATCAAACTTCTTGTCCTTTTGAGTCAACAGAGTTAATGGTTGAGCGATCTTTGAAAAATTCACGATGAAGCGACGATAGTATCTGGCCAATCCTATGAATTGCCATATTTCTGAAGGTGTCTGGGCTGTATCCCATTTCTTCACCGCTTCAATCTTTCCGGGATCTACATGAATCCCATTCTCGTTAACCACAGCCCCAAAAACTTCACTTCTCGAAGCCAAAACTCGCACTTCGAGAATTTAGCGAAAAGTTTCTCTTCTTGTAATAGACTCAGTATTGCCCGAAGGTGTTCCTCATGGTCCTCTTTCGATCGGGAGTAGATAAGTATATCGTCTATGAATACGATCACGAACTTATCCAAGTAAGGTTTGCACACTCGATTCATCAGATCAATGAACACAGCTGGTGCATTAGTCAGTCCGAACAGCATGACTAAGAACTCATAGTGCCTATAACGAGTCCTAAATGCTGTTTTCGGTATGTCATCCTCGAAAACCCTTAGTTGATGGTATCCCGAACGAAGGTCAATCTTGGAGAAATATGAGGCTCCCTGTAGCTGATCGAACAAATCATCGATTCTGGGAAGAGAATATCAGTTCTTCACGGTCAATTTGTTCAGCTCGCGATAATCAATGCACATACGAAACGACCCGTCTTTCTTTTTGACGAATAATACCGGTGCTCCCCATGGTGAGTGACTCGGCCGAATAAAACCCTTCTCCAGTAGTTCTTGTAATTGGCTAGATAGCGCCTGCATTTCTGATGGTGCCAACCGATACGGTGCTTTTGCTACCGGCATAGCTCCAGGAACCAATTCTATACGAAATTCCACTTGGCGTAGAGGAGGCAAACCCGACAAGTCATCAGGGAATACATCCGGATAGTCTCGTACTACAGGAATATCTACCAACTGGTCGTTCTCTTCTTTCTTTTCCACTACATAGGCCAGAAACGCGTAACACTGCTTTTGCAAACATCGACGTGTCTTCATGCAAGAGATAAGCTTTCGGGTTCTTCCCGGTCGTTCTCCTTGAATCCTGAGTACCTCCCCGTCTGGCATGGGGATTCGTATTACTTTCTCCCGACAAACAATCTCAGCACCAGGTTTCGACAACCAATCCATTCCCACAATCACATCAAAACTTCCCAGCTCAAAAGGTATTAAGTCTATGTCGAAGGCATGGTTTTCCAATATCATGGAGCACTTTCTAATAATCTCATCGGCCTGTACAACTTTACCGTTGGCCATTTCTACGGAGAAGCTAGTTTCTAGTCTACTAGGGTTCAAGGCAAGCGTGTGAGCAAATTTAGAAGATATAAAACTATTGTCTACTTAAGTATCAAACAATATAGATGTAAAGTGGTGATTGAGCAAATACGTACCCTTAACGACATTCGGGTCCTGACGGGCATCATTTGCTCCGATGACGAACGCACGTCCTCTAGCAGCATTTCCTTGATTCCCCTGGCCTTGATTACCGGCTATGGCCTTACTGGTGGTTGGTTGTTTCCTTGCTGACCCTGCGCCCGATTCAGTCTGGGGCACATGTTCCAGTAGTGACCCGGGTTTCCACATTCGTAACAGACCCTGGCATTCCCGGCGGGGTTAACCGCATTAACGGATGCAACCAGATTTGGCGCAACTCTACAATCTTTTGCTAGATGCCCCGGGCGTCTATAGTTCACACACACCCGGCACTGCATCGCTGGGAGATGATGAAAGTTACACCTATCACATTTGGGGTGCGGCCCTACGTATTCTCTCCTGCCTTGTGTCACAGCCATGAAATTTCTGGTTATCTTGGCCCTTTTGTCGAACTTCCCAGTACTCAAGCTGCTCGTTTCCCCGACATATTTTCTTTTCTCCGCCCCTCTTCCTAAGGCCTTGTTCTCACCATCTCATCTGTTAATGTACCAGCTTTCAGAATTGCACTCTGAATAGTGGGAGGGGCTGCTGCTGTCACCATAGCCCGGATTTGAGGCACAAGTCCCCAGATGTACCCCTCGATCCTCTTGGATTCCAGAGTCACCAGGTGTGGAACCAGTCTTGCCAACTCATGAAAACGATCAGTGTAAGCTGCATGCCCAGCTCCTACCATAGCATGATTCCAGAACTCCTGCTCCAACTTCTGTATCTCATTGAGTGGGTAGTATTCTTCAGTGATCAATGCTTTAAACTCATCCCATGTCATCTGCATTGCTGATTCTCTTCCCTTGCTTGAACCTGTGTGTTCCACCAAGTTAGTGCTTTGCCTTGTAGTGAACATGTGGCATACTTAATCTTTTGGCTGTCTAAGCATTCATTGATATCAATGACGACCTCCATCTTTTCAAGCCACCCTGTTAGAACTATCGCTCCACCTTTCCCATCAAACTCTTTCGGTTTGCAGGCCATAAATTCCTTGTAAGAACATCCCCGTCTTGTATTAACAATCCCAGTTTCATTACCAGCTGTTCCACCATTCGCAGTATCTTCCCCTGTTCCTTGGTTATGCTCATTGTTAGTATCATTATCCCTGTGGAGATTATGATTCAGAAGAGTGTCGCTCAATTGAGTCACTATCGTTGGAATCAGTGCGTCTAGCTGCTGAGCAATCATAGCAGCTATATCGGGGTTTTCAGTTCCCTGATTGTTGCCGGCGGGACCACCACCTGTTCTTGGTGGTCGACCTCTACCTCTGCCTCGTGGGGTCTCACCCTCGCGAATTGTACTGCGGGTGACTCTTCGAGGCGGCATTTTCTAATCATAAAAGGAGTAAACATGTAAAATTTAGTCACTTTAAGATACACGTATAACTCCACTCATCAAGTTCTAACATTTCATGCTCCAGTCAATCAAGATTACCACGTAGCCCAGTTTAAGCACATTCTTAGTATACCGTGATGTTTATATATAGGGTCCCCCGCAGCGTTCCCACTACATCCACGATATACCGAGAATGATGCTTAAACCGGTTACATGACATCCGATTTTCCTTAGCATCATATCAATGAATAACATAATGTATGTGTAGAGAGTGTCATCACTCTTCTACATTTCTTTGAAGTCCACTTTCATTCTAAGCATTAATCAGTTCCATAATTACTGAAATGTTGAAGGAATGTTTATGGAGAACAATATCCATATCATAATTGGAATTCCATGAAGGCTCTAAGTAAAATGGGAATTAAGTGGTAGTAGTGGTTATGAATGTCTTATCTTCGTTAACTAAGTCTTGCTAGAATTATGCTCCTAGTGTCCTAAGGTATAGAATAAATATCTTGCACTAACTATGATCGTTACCTCATGGTAAGATTAGCCAGGCTTCACATGCACTGCAAATTACGATTACGTGTGCACCCGTAATAGTAATTTGCCTTGCATGATCACACTTAGCTCCACCTACCCAGGCTAACATCATAGTATTGGCACTATTCCTCATGCACCGATTGTGTAGGTTCTCGTGTTCATGAACCTATAAGGTTCCAATAGTAGTCCGTCATAACCAATAGAATCCAAGCACATAATCTCAATTAGTATAACAAAAGTTGCATATCCTTCATTCTTTCGGGACTTCCGGCATAACTATCTTAGGGTCGGATTTAATATCCGAGATCGACGCTGTGCGTGATTTGTGAAGATCCCTTCAGGTTGAGTATCCCAACCTAATGGTTTAATGCGGCGCGCATAGGAATAAAAGATTCCAGTAGAAGGCATCCCGTGAGGAAAGAGTAAGAGTAATAATGCCTTCCTCAGGATGGTCAGATAACAAGACATAGAGATAAAGAACAAGTATAGAGGAACATACATGTAATATCAGATGCAAGCCAATCCTAGCATGCATTCTACATGAAGGTTTCCTAGGTTATAGTGTACGTCAAGTGATTTGCCTAATTCTCTATAACTAATGGCTCTGATACCAGTCTGTCACACCCCCGCTGAGAGCGGAAACACGGGGATGAGAGCGAGACGGGATCGTCATAACACATTGTTAATAATAGAGATGCAATATATGTAATTGTTAATAAGGCGTGTCATGATGACACTCGACACAAAGGAGACTTGTGTCGTGTTTAGTCAATATTCACGACAACATAGCCATAAGCATAAACTTGTAATTGATTCACATAACCAAAATATTAACATTGTAATGTAATTCCCACAACCCGAGAACAAGTATCAAAAGTATGAAGATTGTGTGATAGACTACAACAATGATTCAAAATGAATGTTTGTCAAGTATGTTTAGTCTCAAAATGCATTCCTAGGGTCTCCACTAAAGCAGCACTCCTAGATCTTTAATTTGTATTGTCACCTGAAAAGATATGCTCAAAATGGTCAACAAAATTGTTGGTGAGCTTGCAGGTTTAAATAGTAAATAAGTGTTTGATGCTGTATATTAATTGTTGTGGAATACCGTGCATACAGTTATAAGTAAGCAAAATCACATAACCATGAGCTTTACAACAAAACCTAATGACGTACACACAACAACTTGTCAGAATATATTCACCCAAGGCCCGTTCCTGGCAAAATGATGGTACCAACTAGTAACCATCTGACAAGGGTGGGGGTGTCAACCCAGTAGTACTACCAATACCTATCCGTCTGTTCCAACAACAGAATTAAATAGTTGTAAAGAAAGTACCACACAGCGACTCATGTATGTATCAGATAAGTGCTCACAACACAGTATCACGTTGATTCCAAGTATGTAAAATAGTATGTAAATTGTACAGCATAAGAAAGTGGGTGAGCATACTTTTCCCTATGTTTGTAAAAGATTGAAATATTATATAAGCATAAAAAGGGGTCACGAAACTCACCTGTTAAGTGGTAAGTATATATGATGTAAACTTCCCAAACGTTGTATGAAATGAACGGTCAAACACCTATTGATAGTTATGTTAAGCATTAATAATGTGCCTAATGTTAATATTAATGTTTAGTCGGGTCGGGTCGTATTGGTTCGGTCGCGGGTAACACACACACCCAAATACACGCAATGGATCTTATGTAGATCCAAGTACTAAAAACGTTGTCATTATCGATGATATTTTTGTAAAAGTGTCATTGTTGTTAGAGAATTACTTAGTAAGCATTAGTGTTACAAATCGATTGTTGTTAATTGTAAAATGTAAGTTGATTTGATTTGGAATAACGTTAATAAGTTTAATAGTGTCAATTTTTGAAGATTGTCATTAGCAACGGCACCTGTGTCGATGTCACCTTAACATCACATGACAAACACACACCACACACAAGAAGAAACTCACACACAACAATTCAGTCGCACGACAGGTCCAGAAGCACGACTGAACACTCTATCCACACAAATCAACCTTCAATCGTACGAATCAGCTTCATTCGTACGAATCAGCTTCATTCGTACGATTGAACCCTCATTCATGCGAATCAGCATTCAATCGTACCACACAGCACCCAATCGCACAACTCAACATCCATTCGCATGATTCGACCTTCATGCGTACGAATTAGCTTCATTCGTATGACTGAACCTCCATTCGTGCGACTAGGCATTCAGTCGTGCGATACATGCACAATTGCACACATTCATCCGTATAGACTCAATCGCATGAATACACACAGTCGCATGACTCAATTGCACGATACACACAATCGCATGGACTCAATCGCACGACACACACAATCGCGACTCAATCTCACGACACACACAATCGCATGGACTCAATCGCACAACACACACAATCGCATGGACTCAGTCGCACGACACACCCAATCGCTCGACTCAGTCGCATGACATACTCAGTCGCCAGAACAGCAGGTCGCGACTGCAGTGGGTGCAGAGCAGCATCCGGCTGCTCCGTGCATGAGTTTCACGCCACAAGGACTTCCAGAAACACTTATCTAACATATCTAAACAAGATGCACACGTAGAAAGGCAACACACGCACCCTCACAACCTCATGTGCTCGGGTTGAACCCGAGCACTCGAAACCCTAAATCGCAGCACCAAAACGAGCAAGAAAGGGACAACCAAGGTCGTCTACCTGCTAGAAATGAGTAGTCTCAGCTGTAGCCGAGGTTTAACCGGTGAGAATTGTGACACCTCACAATATCAAGCAAAGAACATTGTGGATTACTGTTACATTAGTGTGACAGTTCAGATGATACAGATGGATTTAATGAACAAAGTCTTAGAAACATTCAAGATATTCCCAAATCAGAAAGGAAACCTAAGATCCTTCTTGTTGAAGATCATGTGGTGAATGTGATGGATTGAGGCATCTGTCACCAATAGACCGTCGAATCGGCATAAAGCTCGGTAACTCATCGTGTGTATTAACTAGACTCATGTATTTCTTATAGTCTCATTATGATTTTAACCGAAATACCTTTGTGTACTCGTCCATATGTGTTAACTATCTTTATGTATTTATTATATATATATATATATATATATATATATATATATATCGATTTAGTTGAAATTCTCGTATACACATTCGTGTTAATAATAATAATAATAATAATAATAAATAATAATAATAATAACAATACTAATAAATCATAATAATGAAAATAATGAAAATAATAAAAGTAATTATGACAATAATAATAATAGTAATAATAATAATAAAAAGTACAGGGACTGCTTTGATATTTTTGAAACTTAAAAATGAATTTTAAACATAAAATAACAACAACATAAACCTCAGGGACCAAATCTGTAATTATTAATTTTCAAACCCAACCCCCCGCCCAAAACCCGTGTTTCCGGCCACACTATTCCGGCCGACGTCCGGCAACACGTCGGCGAACCCCAAAACGCGTCAAAAACTCGATTTTAATAGCCCAAATTATTACCAATGGTCTCGTGAGTAAGATTCGAACTCGACACAACCCTAAAACGCGTTTAACGGTCGATTAACGGCCATAAACTTTTTCCACTTTAACAATCGACCGTTCAACGGCTAAATCGACCACTAAAATCATTTTAATCAAAATTATACCGTGGAATCGAACCTTAACTCATTAAGAATCGAATACTACTGGCAATTCATCAAAACACACACAAATCGAACCAAATTGATTACCACCTCTGCCACGACCTGCAACTGATCGAAGCCCACTCTCCGAGCCTTGTCTTCTGAAATTAATATAAGGCTGTTGATTATAAGCCTCATTCGAAGCTTCATGTGCAAACAATTGGATTTTCATCCGTGTTTGATCCTCATTCGATTCAACCTATACCACGACTCGTTCTCATAGTTCTTATCATCAATTCGAAACCAAACAGGTAATTGAATACATCATTCTACTCGTGTTATCATGGGGAACAAAAGCCCCATGAATTTGGTCATTAACAAAATCAATTCGGGGTTCAATTTGAGCAATTTTGATCTAGGGTTCATATGAATATGGGGAAACTGGGTTAACCAGGTTTAAAAACAATTGAAACCAAATCTAAACGCGGCTAAGGCTATTGGTCTACTGGTTCGGGTGGTGCTTGGTGACAGTGAGGTCCCGGGTTCGACCCCGGGCCACTACATTTATTCCTTTTTTAGCCATTTTAAGCCTCAGAAAAATATAGAAAAATTCTTAAAAATTATAAAAATAAATTTTATAAACTTTCTTATTTAAAATGTTACAAAATGATTTTTCTGTAAATTTATTTTGTTTTAAAAACCTCAAAATCTTTATAAAATATTATTTATAAATATTGTAAATAACTATTTTTAGAAAAATAGACGTTATATTGTATTAAATTGTGAAATAATTATAGGAAACCATGGAAATTATACAATATAAATTTCACAAATTATTTACGAATGTAAATTTACAAGTTATTTATTACCAAAATATATTTTAAATTAATTAAACCTAATATATAAATCACTAAGTTTACGATTAAACTTAAATGCATGGACCAAATCATAAACGTCAAACCGAACTAACCCGAATCCGAACAAATATACCTATTTATGTTGAATACATTTTAAAGACTCAATTACAATTAATATTAGGTATTGGCCGTATTTGATCGTGCATTGCCATATTCTGTGAAGTTTGCTTGATTCTGTGAAGTCTTTGTGCATTACAACAATACAAGGTGAGTTTCGTGGCCCCTTTTATGCTTATACAAGTTTCAATGTTTTCAATCAAATTGGGGAAACGTATGCTCAACCGTTTTCAATGCTTTACATTGTATATTCTGTTTTCATACTTGAAATCAATGTGATACTGTTTTGCATGCATACATGGTGTAATTTTATGGAAAACTCAAACAACCATTAATTCCCGGGTTTGGGAACCAACGGTTAGGTATTGGTAGTACTACTGGGTTGACACCCCCACCCTCGACAGATCGGTTTAACTTGTGAGTTACCGACTACAGCTGCCAGCAAACAGGCCATGGGTGAATATATTCCGTCAGATTTATATGCATAACGTCATTAGGTTTGGTTGTCTTAAACACATGTTATGTGGTTTGTGCTTACAGTTTGATTCCACATCAAAAATCTATACAGCATCAGTTATATGTTTTAAATTTAAACATGCGGAACTCACCAACATTATTGTTGACATTTTGAGCATATCTTTTCAGGTGATCATAATCAAAGAGGATAGCTAGTGCTGATGCCTTAGCAGAGACCCTCAGGATTTCATTAGTTTTGCATTTGTAATGTATATCATTTGTATTCATTTGTGAACAATGTGTATTTTGGATTTTAGAATCAATAAGACTATGATAGTCGTGGAACTGACTAACCACGACACAAGTCACCATTGTGTCGGGGGACGTCATGACACGAGAAGTTTGCATGTATTATATCTCTGTATTTATACCAAGTGTTATGACGATCCCGTCCGTCGCATCCTCGTGTTTCCGCTCTAAGCGAGGGTGTGACAGATTGGTATCAGAGCCTTGGTTATAGAGATTTAGGTGGAGAATTCAACCTAGACTATAACCTAAGAACCTTCATATAGAGTGCATGCTAGGGATTGTGTGCATTTGATTTTACCTAAAGTCTATAAACTTGATATACAGGTATATTCCTATATACCTAATAATATACAAGTATGTTCCTACATACTTGATTTTATATATATACACGTTTTATCCGAGTATCCCAAAGGAAGACATTACTACTCTTAGACTATCTTCTTAGGATACTTTATGCTAGAACTTTACGCTTGTATGCGCACAACATCATAGTAACAGGGAACTTCGGTGATCACACGTAGTGTTGATCTCGGATATTGAATCCGACCCTATCATAGTTATGAGTGAAATTCTGAAAGTATGACAGATATGCGGTTATCATTAAACATAATGTACTTATATGCTTAATTGCAATTACATGTTATTATTGGAATACTGGCTCATGGACAGGAGGACTTCATATTATTTGTGCTTGTTGAATCTAAATAATACTATGATGTTAACTTGGGGTAAGTGAAGCTAAGGGTGATCATGCAAGGTAGATTACCATTACGGGTGCACACGTAAATGTAATTCGCCATGCATGAAAAGCCTGGTTAATCTTACCACGAGGTAACGATCATGAGTATCACACATGTCTATTCTATACCCTAGGGTGCTAGGGTCATAATTCTAGTAAGTCCTTGTTGGAGGCAATCAAACATTATAAGTCCTTATGGAAGGCAATCAAACATTATCAACATTTACTTAAGTCCTGTCCTACTTAGAGCCATCATGGTATTTTCAATCACGATATTGATCTTATGAAACATTTATTCTTGAGTAGGTGCTAAGGAAAATTAAGATGTTATGTAACTAGTTTAAGTATTATTCAAGGTATATCGTGGATGTGGTGGGAACGCTGCGGGGAACCCTATATATAAGCATCACCGGTATACTGATAATGTGCTTAACCTGGGCTACATAATGATCTTAATGGACCGAAGCATAGGTTATTATGAATTAATGCATGAAATCATACGGTGACTAAAATTTCCATCTTTCTGTAGTTAGAAGATGGCACCTAAAAGAGTCACACGCAAAACCAACCAAGAAGCTGGAGTCCCACAGAACAGGAGAAGGGGTAGACCTTCAAAAGCTGGTGGTGCTCCAGCCGACAATAATCAGAAAACTGGCAATCCTGATATAGCTGCCATGATTGCTCAGCAGCTAGCTGCATTGGTACCAACCATCGTAACCCAAGTAAGCGATGCCATGCTGAACCATCCTCTCCACGGGGATCACAACACCAACGGTCAACATGATCAAGGTGTGGTGGGTGATACTGGCAATGGCAGAACAAATGGGAATGAAACTGGCGACAACCAAATCAAACGTGGATGTACATATAAAGAATTTGTGGCTTGTAAACCCCACGAATTTGATGGGAAAGGTGGGGCGATAGCCCTGACTAGATGGCTTGAGAAAATGGAGGCCGTGATCGACATCAGTGAATGCCTCGATAGCCAGCGGATCAAGTATGTTACGTGCTCACTGCAGGGCAGAGCACTAACCTGGTGGAACACACAGGTTCAAGCTAGGGGAAGGGAATCTGCGATACAAATGACCTGGGATGAATTCAAAGCCTTGATTACCGAGGAATACTGCCCCCTCAACGAGATGCAGAAGCTTGAACATGAGTTCTGGAATCATGCTATGGTGGGGGCAGGGCATGCAGCCTATACTGACCGATTCCACGAGTTGGCTAGATTATTTCCACACTTAGTCACCCCGGAGTCCAAGAGGATAGAAAGATACATTTGGGGACTCGCGCCTCAAATTCGGGCGATGGTAACTGCAGCTGCTCCTCCCACAATCCAGAACGCTATTCTGAAAGCGGGCGCTCTCACAGACGAGATGGTAAGAACAGGAGTACTGGGTAAGGGAGCGGAGAAAAGGAAAGAGACTGGGGAAACAAGTCGGTCTGGTACTGGAAAGTTTGATAAGAGGGCCAAAACGACCAGAAACTTTGTGGCTGCAACTCAAGGGACGAAGGATTACACGGGACCGCACCCCAAGTGCAACAAGTGTAACTGGCACCACTCCCTAACAAAGCCGTGTCGGGAATGCACGAGCTGTAGACGCTTGGGTCATTGGGCGAAAGATTGTAGAATTGCGCCAAACCTGGTCACTCCCATCAATGCGGTTAACCCCGCCGGGAACGCCAGGGCATGCTACGAATGCGGAGGTCTTGATCACTTCCGAAACAAGTGTCCTCGATTGAACAGAGCACCCGGTCAACAAGGCAATAACCAGCAGCAACTGCTGGCTATAGCTGGTAATCCAGCCCAGGAAATCAAGGAAATGCTGCAAGAGGACGTGCCTTCGTCATTGGAGCTAATGATGCCCGTCAAGATCCTAATGTCGTCACGGGTACGTATCTTCTCAACGACCACTTCGCATCTATATTGTTTGATACGGGAGCAGATAATAGCTTCATATCTTCTGATTTTGCACACATGCTTGGATTGAAACCGAGTAGGCTAGAAACTAGCTTTTCAGTAGAAATTGCCAACGGTAGATTTGTACAAGCAGATGAGATCATTAGACAGTGCTCCATAATATTAGAAAACCATGCCTTCGACATAGATTTGATACCTTTCGAGTTAGGGAGCTTCGACGTAATTGTGGGGATGGATTGGTTGGCGAAGCACGGAGCATAGATCGTTTGTCGGGAGAAGGTAGTACGAATCCCCATGCCTAATGGGGAGGTACTCAAGATTCAAGGAGAACGAACAGGAAGAACTCTGAAGCTTATTTCCTGCATGAAGATGCGACGATGTCTACGGAAGCAGTGCTATGCACTCCTGGCTCATGTTGTAGAAAAGAGAAAGAAGGCATCAAGTTGGCAGATATTCCTGTGGTGCAAGATTATCCGGAAGTATTTCCTGATGATTTGTCGGGATTACCTCCTCTACGACAGGTAGAATTTCGTATCGAGTTGGTTCCCGGAGCTACGCCGGTAGCAAAAGCACCATATCGATTAGCACCCTCCGAAATGCAGGAACTCTCCAACCAACTACAAGAGCTATTGGAGAAGGGATTCATTCGGCCGAGTCATTCACCATGGGGAGCACTGGTTCTATTTGTCAAGAAGAAAGACGGGTCATTTCGTATGTGTATCGATTATCGCGAGTTGAACAAGTTGACTGTGAAAAATCGATACCCTCTGCCCAGAATTGATGATTTGTTTGATCAACTACAAGGAGCTTCGTATTTCTCCAAGATTGATCTTCGTTCTGGATATCATCAACTGAGGGTTTTTGAGGATGACATACCGAAAACAGCATTCAGGACTCGTTACGGGCACTATGAGTTCTTAGTCATGCCGTTTGGGCTGACTAATGCACCAGCTGTGTTCATGGATTTAATGAATCGAGTGTGCAAACCATATTTAGATAAGTTTGTAATCGTGTTCATAGACGATATACTTATCTATTCTCATTCGAAAGAAGACCACGAGAAACACCTTCGAGCAATTTTGGAATTGTTGCGGGAAGAGAAGCTTTTCGCCAAATTCTCGAAGTGTGAATTCTGGCTTCAAGAAGTGAAGTTCTTGGGTCATGTGGTTAACAAGAATGGAATCCATGTAGACCCCAGCAAGATTGATGCGGTGAAGAATTGGGATACACCCCAAACACCATCAGAAATCCGACAATTCTTAGGATTGGCCAGATATTATCGAC
Organism: Flaveria linearis; assembly: GCA_024085815.1. NCBI lineage: Eukaryota > Viridiplantae > Streptophyta > Magnoliopsida > Asterales > Asteraceae > Flaveria > Flaveria linearis. The sequence goes on from CM044003.1 coordinate 90,306,935, forward strand.
GGTTTATTGCGAACTTCTCAAAAATCGCACAACCGTTGACCATGCTAACTCAGAAAGATAAGAAGTTTGATTGGGGACATGCACAAGAACAAGCTTTTCAAATGTTAAAGGAAAAATTGTGCAATGCTCCAATACTGTCTCTTCCGGACGGAACAGACGACTTTGTGGTGTATTGCGATGCTTCGCATCAAGGATTGGGGTGTGTGTTGATGCAGAGAGGTAAGGTGATTGCATACGCCTCACGACAACTAAAAGTGCATGAGAAGAACTACACAACTCATGATTTAGAGTTGGGCGCTGTAGTTTTTGCACTTAAGATATGGAGACATTATCTGTATGGAACCAAGTGCATCATCTATACCGATCATAAAAGCCTTCAACACATCCTAAATCAGAAAGAGCTCAACATGCGACAACGATGATGGGTAGAATTACTTAGTGACTATGATTGTGAAATCCGGTATCATCCGGGGAAAGCAAATATGGTGGCTGATGCCCTCAGTCGTAAAGAACGCGTAAAACCATTACGTGTTCGAGCCTTGGGTTTGACTATTCAAACGAGCTTGAAAACTCAAATCCAAAATGCGCAAAATGAGGCTCTAAAAGAAGAAAACCTTGCGGGAGAAGAATTCCGAGGGTTGGATAAACAGATGAATCGCAAGGATGACGGCGTACATTACTTCATTGATCGCATATGGGTTCCCAAATGGGGAGATGTACGTACATTAGTCTTGGATGAAGCACACAAGACTCGATATTCTGTTCATCCCGGTGCAGACAAGATGTACCATGATCTGAAGGATCTGTACTGGTGGCCGGGTATGAAGAAAGACATTGCTCTATATGTGAGCAAATGCTTGACGTGTTCCAAGGTTAAAGCTGAACACCAAAAACCATCGGGATTATTACAACAACCCGAAATTCCCGAGTGGAAATGGGAGAACATCACAATGGATTTTATCACCAAACTCCCGAGAACACCAAGCGGGCATGACTCGATATGGGTCATAGTAGATCGATTAACAAAATCAGCACACTTCTTGCCTATCCGAGAAGACTATAAAATGGATAATTTGGCAAGATTGTACATCAAAGAGGTTGTGATAAGGCATGGAGTGCCAGTGTCAATCATATCCGACCGAGATAGCCGATTCACTTCACGCTTTTGGCAGACGTTGCAGAAAGCGATGGGCAGTCGACTGGATATGAGTACAGCCTATCACCCCCAGACTGACGGCCAAAGTGAACGCATAATACAAACACTTGAGGACATGCTACGTGCGTGTGTCATTGATTTTGGTGGTAGTTGGGATACTCATCTACCGTTGATAGAGTTTTCCTACAACAACAGCTATCATACTAGTATTGGGTGTGCACCATTCGAGGCGCTGTATGGTCGAAAATGTAGATCACCTGTATGCTGGGCCGAGATTGGCGAGAGTCAGCTAACAGGTCCTGAAATCATACAAGAAACAACCGATAAGATTTTCCTAATCAAAGATAGACTTAAGGCTGCTCGAGATCGCCAGAAGAGCTATGCCGACAACCGTCGGAAACCGTTAGAGTTTAATGTTGGTGATCGAGTGTTACTTAAGGTCTCTCCTTGGAAAGGGATAGTTCGGTTTGGAAAGAAGGGGAAGTTAGCCCCGAGATACATCGGACCATTTGAGATCACAGAGAGGATCGGTCCAGTGGCATACCGATTAAGGTTGCCACAAGAGCTTGGCAGTGTACATGATACTTTCCATGTATCAAACCTTAAGAAGTGTTTAGCTGACGAATCACTTCATGTGCCTATTGAAGACATCAAGATTGATCAAAATCTTCATTTTGTAGAGGAACCCATTGAGATCATGGACCGAAAGGTCAAGAAGTTGAGACGCAGTAAGATACCTATTGTTCGTGTAAGATGGAATTCCAAACGAGGTCCAGAGTTTACATGGGAAAGAGAGGATCAGATGAAACTCAAATATCCTCATCTGTTCGAGAATGACACTCTTGGACCTAGCACCAGTTGAATTTCGGGACGAAATTCCCTCAACTGGGGGATACTATGACACCTCACAATATCAAGCAAAGAACATTGTGGATTACTGTTACATTAGTGTGACAGTTCAGATGATACAGATGGATTTAATGAACAAAGTCTTAGAAACATTCAAGATATTCCCAAATCAGAAAGGAAACCTAAGATCCTTCTTGTTGAAGATCATGTGGTGAATGTGATGGAGTGAGGCATCTGTCACCAATAGACCGTCGAATCGGCATAAAGCTCGGTAACTCATCGTGTGTATTAACTAGACTCATGTATTTCTTATAGTCTCATTATGATTTTAACCGAATACCTTTGTGTACTCGTCCATATGTGTTAACTATCTTTATGTATTTATTATTTATATATATATATATATATATATATATATATATATATATATATATATATATCGATTTAGTTGAAATTCTCGTATACACATTCGTGTTAATAATAATAATAATAATAATAATATAATAATAATAATAACAATACTAATAAATCATAATAATGAAAATAATGAAAATAATAAAAATAATTATGACAATAATAATAATAGTAATAATAATAATAATAAGTACAGGGACTGCTTTGATATTTTTGAAACTTAAAAATGAATTTTAAACATAAAATAACAACAACACAAACCTCAGGGACCAAATCTGTAATTATTAATTTTCAAACCCAACCCCCCGCCCAAAACCCGTGTTTCCGGCCACACTATTCCGGCCGACGTCCGGCAACACGCCGGCGAACCCCAAAACGCGTCAAAAACTCGATTTTAATAGCCCAAATTATTACCAATCGTCTCGTGAGTAAGATTCGAACTCGACACAACCCTAAAACGCTTTTAACGGTCGATTAACGGCCATAAACTTTTTCCACTTTAACAATCGACCGTTTAACGGCTAAATCGACCACTAAAAATCACTTTAATCAAAATTATACCGTGGAATCGAACCTTAACTCATTAAGAATCGAATACTACTGGCAATTCATCAAAACACACACAAATCGAACCAAATTGATTACCACCTCTGCCGCGACCTGCAACTGATCGAAGCCCACTCTCCGAGCCTTATCTTCTGAAATTAATATAAGGCTGTTGATTATAAGCCTCATTCGAAGCTTCCTGTGCAAACAATTGGATTTTCATCAGTGTTTGATCCTCATTCGATTCAACCTATACCGCGACTCGTTCTTCATAGTTCTTATCATCAATTCAAAACCAAACAGGTAATTGAATACATCATTCTACTCGTGTTATCATGGGGAACAAAAGCCCCATGAATTTGGTCATTAACAAAATCAATTCGGGGTTCAATTTGAGCAATTTTGATCTAGGGTTCATATGAATATGGGGAAACTGGGTTAACCAGGTTTAAAAACAATTGAAACCAAATCTAAACGCGGCTAAGGCTATTGGTCTACTGGTTCGGGTGGTGCTTGGTGACAGTGAGGTCCCGGGTTCGACCCCGGGCCACTACATTTATTCCTTTTTTAGCCATTTTAAGCCTCAGAAAAATATAGAAAAATTCTTAAAAATTATAAAAATAAATTTTATAAACTTTCTTATTTAAAATGTTACAAAATGATTTTTCTGTAAATTTATTTTGTTTTAAAAACCTCAAAATCTTTATAAAATATTATTTATAAATATTGTAAATAACTATTTTAGAAAAATAGACGTTATATTGTATTAAATTGTGAAATAATTATAGGAAACCATGGAAATTATACAATATATAATTTCACAAATTATTTACGAATGTAAATTTACAAGTTATTTATTACCAAAATATATTTTAAATTAATTAAACCTAATATATAAATCACTAAGTTTACGATTAAACTTAAATGCATGGACCAAATCATAAACGTCAAACCGAACTAACCCGAATCCGAACAAATATACCTATTTATGTTGAATACATTTTAAAGACTCAATTACAATTAATATTAGGTATTGGCCGTATTTGATCGTGCATTGCCATATTCTGTGAAGTTTGCTTGATTCTATGAAGTCTTTGTGTATTACAACAATACAAGGTGAGTTTCGTGGCCCCTTTTTATGCTTATACAAGTTTCAATGTTTTCAATCAAATTGGGGGAAAAGTATGCTCAACCGTTTTCAATGCTGTACATTGTATATTCTGTTTTCATACTTGGATCAATATGATACTGTTTTGCATGCATACATGGTGTAATTTTATGGAAAACTCAAACAACCATTAATTCCCGGGTTTGGGAACCAACGGTTAGGTATTGGTAGTACTACTGGGTTGACACCCCCACCCTCGACAGATCGGTTTAACTTGTGAGTTACGACTACAGCTGCCAGCAAACAGGCCATGGGTGAATATATTCCGTCAGATTTATGTGCATAACGTCATTAGGTTTGGTTGTCTTAAACACATGTTATGTGGTTTGTGCTTACAGTTTGATTCCACATCAAAAATCTATACAACATCAGTTATATGTTTTAAATTTAAACCTGCGGAACTCACCAACATTATTGTTGACATTTTTGAGCATATCTTTTCAGGTGATCATAATCAAAGAGGATAGCTAGTGCTGATTCCTTAGCAGAGACCCTCAGGATTTCATTAGTTTTGCATTTGTAATGTATATCATTTGTATTCATTTGTGAACAATGTGTATTTTGGATTTTAGAATCAATAAGACTATGATAGTCGTGGAACTGACTAACCACGACACAAGTCACCATTGTGTCGGGGGACGTCATGACACGAGAAGTTTGCATGTATTATATCTCTGTATTTATACCAAGTGTTATGACGATCCCGTCCGTCGCATCCTCGTGTTTCCGCTCTAAGCGAGGGTGTGACAAGAATGCAAAGAAACGGGGCGGTTTGGTTCAAGGAGGAGGAAGGAAGTGGAAGAAGATGAAGAAGAAGGTGAATGAAGGCTAGGGTTGGAATATGGGTATTTATACCCAGCCCTAGTTTGGCAAATTGTCATATTTGGTCCCTTCACTTAGCCCCCGAGTTCCCAAATTTTGCTTCGGTTGAAAATGACGTAAATCAGCTAGTTATATTAATGATAAAAAGGGAATTAATGATATTTGTAACCTAAAGATGGTTTTATTAATGTCAATACTAATATATATACATGGTATATTTTAATGTTAACGATATGGACAAACGTAATGGTTTCATGAGTAAAACGCAAACGATGAGAGCACAAGTGTCACACCCCGACCGACGGCGGAATCATCGGAGCGGACGAGGGAATGATTGATTGTTCATAACACATGGTTGTCTAATAGTGGAAATAATATTAAAATCAGATTACAAGATAATATAAGTTCAACATACACAAATACAACAATTGAAACCACAAATAGTAATATTCTTTTATTTTAACTAAGTCCGGGTCTTAAATGAGCAGGTAGAAGTCCACTATCTTGCTTATCCTGAAATCATGTGGGAAAATAAAGTCAGCTAACGAGTTAGCTGGTGAGTAATCACAGTTTTGAATATACATATAGATTGATTGATTGATTGAGAATAATCCAATTCACAAGGTAATATTAAGACTTATAATGCAATAGCAAAACATATAGATCAACCGACACAATATAAACCCCTTGACTTGACACTTGCATATAATAGACTTGCACACAAACACCATAGATTGACTAATTGCCTCTGGCACAATCACCACTCGTAAGCCATATGGGGTGGGTTATCCAAACCAGTAGATCTACCATTGATACCAGGATTGATTGATTGAATTAGGGTTTTACTGTCGTCCAGTTTATCATAGTATGTTCACATAATTGCAAGTAATAACATAACCTGTCTTGAATTGAATTTAGAATGAAATAACAATAGAATATCATGATTGAATATATTGTATCATATGATTTCCTCCAAATAAGAAATGATATAAAAGGGGATATGAATACTCACTTGATTGATGAGATTTGAATTTGGACGTGATAGATTGGACACCAACGATTTCCTTATGATTAACCTAAGGAACGGTGTCTCGAGTTAGAATAATAATAATGTGAGAATCGGGAATAGATTAGGGTTTACCATTAGGGTTTTGAATGAAATAATTTATTTAATTTGAATGTCTTGAAATAAATAAACAAATTTGTTGAAAGTGATTATGTCTAGAATTTAATAGAAATTTATACATATAAGTTATACATATATACAATTTATTAATAATTTGTATATGTATAATTATATACATAATTATATATAATTTGTAATTATATATAATTATATGTATAATTATATACATAATTATATGTACATAATAAATTTATACATAAGTAAGCATAACTATATATTGTATGTTAATTATATACATGAAATTTATTCAAATAAAAGTTGTTTTGATAATTGGATAATATATACCTATGTATATATATTGGATTCAATTTATTTATTGTATAATTATATATATACACTAATTATAAATTGGTAGAAATATAATTAGTTATTTTATTTATTTAAAACAATTAAAAATAAATAAATAAAATATTAAAATAAATTTCAGAAAGTAATTAGGTGATCTTAAAAATATTTAATGTTTATAAAAACATTTTTATAATTTTTAAGAATTTTTTTGTAATTTTTAAGAGGCTGAAACAAAGCAAAAAAATGTTTGAGGTTGCCCGGGTTCGAACCCGGGACCTCTAGTATGTATTGTGAGCACAGAACCATCAAACCAAGGGCCGTGGCCGCGATAGAGTTCTGTTTCAAATTCTTTTAAGCATCGACCACAGAAACCCCCAAATCGATTTGAGCCCTAGTTCGAACCCGATTCAAATTGAGGTTCGATTCGATTCTTAATGCATCTGAATTCATGGGGCTTTTGACCCTCATGAAAAATCGAGTGTGTGTGTATGTGTAATTGCCCGAATGATGTTCGAATTGAGGCTGAACTGGTCGAGAATAGGTCGCGGCCTCGTGTTGATCGATTGAGTGGTCAATCCTTGATGAAAATGAAATTAATTTCACAGACAGCTTCGTATGAGGATCTTGAAACAAAACCCTTTGTCAATTTAAGTTAAAATCGCTCGGGGATTGGATTTAGTTTGAGTTGCAGGTCGACGGTTTCAAGGGTTCGAGTGTGGTGTATATGCTCGTTTTGAATGAAATTGATTTCATAGGAATGTTATAAACGATTATAAGTTTGTTAGTGCGATGTTACTTTGAGTATTATATTGTGTAGTGCGATCTGTGGACTGTAAAAGGGGCCGACAACGCATGGAACAGATTCTACATCGCACTCGTTCAAATTTTGAATTGTTTATTTGGCACGAGTTCGAATCTCCCACGTGAATGTGTCGGGAGTTTTTAATTGAGTTGAAATCGCTTAATTTTGGTGTTTGAAGCTCGCCGGAGGATCGGCCGGAGTTTGGCCGGCGGTGAGGGTGTTCGACGGGGGGAATAAGTTTTAAAAAAGAAGTTTCACATTTGGTCCCTGTGGTTTATAACAATTGTCAAAACAAAACTAAAGTTTTGTTTTAGTTTAAATAAATTACCATTTGACCCCCCTTATTTTGTATTGTTATTATTTTGTGTACAAATTTATTTGTTATAATTTTTAAAGTTATAAAACCTACTTTTTCATTATCATCAACATTATTATTATTATCATTGTTATTTTCTTATTATTATTAATATTGTTAATATTATTATTATTATTTATTATTATTTATTTATTTTTATTATTTTTCTGTTTAAACTTCACAATTACTAATATAATTTTATAATATTTTTTTATAAAATCATATTAATAACTATATGTAATGTGAATTAAATGACAACATTAATATGTTTTAAACGAATAGATTTCACTTACTAATATAAACGAGTTCGGGTTACAATTTCAAATGGGTCGGATGTTACAGTCTCCCCTGCTTTAAGAAATTTCATCCCGAAATTTTAATCACGAGGAGGCTGAAACGAAAAGATGAGGATACTGGGATTTCATTTGGTCCTCACGCTCCCAGGTGAACTCTGGGCCCCGTTTAGATTCCCAGTGGACTTTGACAATAGGTATCCGGCTACGTTTGAGTTGTTTGACTTTCCGATCCATAATTTCTACAGGTTTCTCAATAAAGTGCATAAATTCATCAATCTGGACTTCTTCGAGTGGGATGTGGAGATTTTCATCGGCAAGACATTTCTTGATATTTGAAACATGAAACGTCGGTTGTATATTGCTGAGTTCTTGGGGTAGTTCAAGCTTGTAGGCCACTTTCCCAATTCGCTCGAGCACTTTGAATGGACCCACGTAACGAGGTGCTAGCTTCCTTTTCTTTCCAAAGCGAATCACTCCCTTCCAAGGTGATACCTTAAGAAGTACGAGATCACCGACATTGTATTCCATGGGTTTACGTCTTTTATCAGCATAATGCTTTTGACGATTCCTAGCAGCCACCAAGTTATCACGGATCTTATAAATTTTGTCTGTTGTTTCTTGTATCAATTCCGGACCAGTAATCTGTGATTCACCAACTTCAGACCAGCAGATGGGAGACCGACACTTTTGGCCATACAAGGCCTCAAATGGTGCCATCTGGATGCTGGTATGGTAACTGTTATTGTAAGAGAATTCGATCAACGGGAGATGAGAATCCCACGATCCATTAAAATCAATGACACAAGCCCGGAGCATATCCTGAGGGTTTGTATCGTTCTTTCAGTCTGACCGTCGGTTTGCGGGTGATAGGCTGTGCTAAGATTTAGTTGAGTCCCGAGAGCTGATTGGAGACTTTTCTAGAAATAAGAGATGAAACGACCATCGCGATCAGAGATAATATCTAAAGGCACACCATGCCGACTGACTATTTCATTGATGTAAATACGAGCCAATTTCTCGACTCGATAATCTTCCCGAATTGGAATAAAATGAGCCGACTTAGTCAATCGATCAATGACAACCCAGATACTATCGTGACCACTAGCGGTACGAGGCAGCTTGGTGATGAAATCCATGGATATGCTTTCCCATTTCCATAACAGAACCTCGGGTTGTACGAGTAATCCAGAGGGACGTTGATGCTCGGCTTTGACTTTAGAACATGTGAGGCACTTAGATACATACAAGGCTATACCCTTCTTCATACCGGGCCACCAATATTGGTTCCGAAGATTCATGAACATCTTATCTGCTCCCGGGTGAATAGAATAACGAGCCTTATGAGCCCATCCATGATGGTTGTTCGAAGATTATCGCGATTCGGAATCCAAAGTTGATTTAGAAAATACAGTAGTCCGTCCGACTTGGTTTCCAATTGGAGTTCAGCACCGCATGACATTTCCTCATACATGTTGCCCTCGGTGACTGATTCGTGTTGAGCTTTGAGTATACGGGTCAAGAGGGTTTGAATGGTAACACTTTGAAGCATAACTTGACCCTTACGACTTAATGCATCGGCTACGACATTAGCTTTACCGGGGTGGTAACGAATCTCACAGTCGTAGTCGTTGAGTAGTTCGACCCAACGTCGTTGCCTCATGTTAAGCTCTTTCTGGTTGAAGATATACTGGAGACTCTTATGATCGGTGAATACAACACATTTAGTGCCATAGAGATAGTGTCTCCAGATTTTGAGTGCGAATACGACAGCACCCAATTCAAGATCGTGTGTCGTATAATTTTTCTCATGAATCTTCAATTGTCTTGAAGCATAAGCGATAACTTTGCCTCGCTGCATGAGAACGCAACCTAGACCTTGTTTTGAAGCGTCACAATAGACTACAAAGTCGTCATTTCCATCAGGAAGTGTTAGAATCGGCGCCTCACACAACTTTTGCTTGAGGGTTTGAAATGCTTTTTCTTGATCAGGCCCCCAAGAAAAGGCTTATCCTTGTAGGTCAAAGCAGTGAGTGGCACAGCAATCTTAGAGAAGTTAGGAATAAAACGTCGATAATATCCGGCTAGACTAAGGAATGAACGAACCTCTATAGGAGTTTTAGGTTCTCCCCATTTCTTTACTGCCTCGATCTTTGCGGGATCAACGTGAATTCCCTTGTTGTTTACTATGTGACCAAGAAATTGAACCTCATTAAGCCAGAATTCACACTTTGAAAATTTGGCGTAGAGTTTCTCTTTTCTCAGGAGTTCGAGTATTAGTCGAAGGTGGTTTTCGTGATCGGTTTTAGATTTGGAGTATATCAAAATGTCGTCGATGAATACAATCACGAATTTGTCTAGGTATGGTCGGCACATGCGATTCATTAAATCCATGAATACTGCCGGTGCGTTGGTTAACCCGAATGGCATCACTGTAAACTCGTAATGGCCATATCTCGTTCGAAAAGCGGTTTTTGGAATATCATCATCGTGCATATGGAGTTGGTGATAACCAGAACGAAGATCGATCTTTGAGAAATGAGTGGCTCCTTGAAGCTGATCAAACAGATCGTCGATTCTGGGTAATGGGTAACTGTTCTTGATTGTGAGTTTGTTGAGTTCTCGATAGTCGATACACATGCGAAAAGAACCATCCTTTTTCTTCACGAATAAGACTGGAGCTCCCCATGGTGATGAGCTCGGGCGAATGAATCCTTTGTCTGACAGTTCTTGCAATTGGCTAGCAAGTTCTTGCATTTCGGAAGGTGCGAGACGATAAGGTGATTTGCCACGGGAGTTGCACCAGGCACAAGGTCGATCCTGAATTTAACTTGACGAACGGGGGGAAGACCGGTTAGGTCTTCGGGAAAGACTTAGGGAAATTCTCGAATAACCGGAATGTCTTCAATCTTCCTAGGGTTCTTATCCGTTTTCACGATATGGGCTAAGAAAGCCACGTAATGCTTGCGGAGGTACTTTTGGGCTTTGGTGCAAGACATGAGTTTAAGTCCTTTGGAAGGCTTTTCCCCGTAAATATTTAACACCTTTTCGGGCGTAAGAGGGATTCGGATGACTTTCTCGAAACAAACCACTTCAGCATGGTTCTTAGATAACCAATCCATGCCGATAATGACATCGAAATTTCTAAGTTGCATCGGTGTAAGGTCGATAGAAAATCATGTTCGCTAAGACTAAGGGTACAGTTTGGAATAATTGAATCGATTGTGATAGGTTTCCCGTCGGCTATTTCTACCGTAAACGGTTTCTCCAACTTAGTTCTCGCACTAGCAAGCAAGGGCTCAAATTCTAAGGATACAAAACTTTTGTCGGCGCCGGTATCAAACAAGACTGAAGCATAATGATTATTGATTAGAAACATACCGTTCACCACATCGTTATTGGTTTGAGCTTGATGAGCATTGATGTTGAATGCTCGACCTTGAGCGGCAGGGACGGCCTTGAGAAGCTTCGGACATTGGTTGCGGAAGTGGTTAGGATCCCCGTATTGGTAGCAAGCTCTTGCTTGCGTGATTGTCGGGGTATGCTGAACAGTCGGTGTGGCCACTGGGACCCTTGCAGTATTCTTGCACACGTTGAATGTATGCCCAAAACGACCACAGTTTGTGCATTGACGACACTGAACGTTAGCGGGATGGTGATACTTGCAGTGGTTACACTGCGGAAAGGGTCCAGCGTATGGTTTTTTCATCGGTGGTTGGTTGTTTATTGGTGGTTGACGAGTTGGAGGGACTTGATTAATTGGCACAGCAGGGGTAATCACAACAAAGTTTTGAGAATTGACCTTCCTCTTCTTGCTCCTGGAAGGCTCGGGTTGGTCGGTTTTGACGGTTTCGTTAGGAAGTTTGTCGGTATTCTTCTTCGATCCTTTCCTGGTTAAAGAACCAGCTTTCACATGATTATCGGTTAACTGTGCAGCCAGCCTGATAGCATCTTCTAGTATGGAAGGATTCCTTCCTAGCACCGTATCCTGAATCTGCATAGGTAGTCCACCAATGTATTTCTCGATGGCTCGAGAGGTAGGGGTAGCAAGATGCGGTACCAAAAGGCTCAGTTCGTGGAATCGGTTAGTGTATGCTAGGTTCTCGCCACTGTCTTGGATTAACTCCCAGAATTCAGCTTCCAGTTTTCGGACTTCGTTTCTTGGGCAGAACTCTTTAGTCATGAGCTCCTTAACTTCAGCCCATGTTAATGCTAGAGCAGCATCAGTTCCACGGGTTCGTTTCTCCTCGTTCCACCAAGTGAGTGCGCGTTTCTGGAGAACACTTGTGGCATACCGGACTTTTAGACTTTCAGGGCATTCGCTGTTTAGGAAGGTGTTCTCGATGCTTTCGAACCACTGTAGTAATCCGGTAGCTCCTTCAGTTCCACTGAACTTAGTGGGGTTGCAAGAACTGAAATGTTTGTAGGTACAAGTTTGGGGAGGGTTTGGTGCAGTTGGGTTTTGATCAGTATTGTTGCCTTGGTTCAAATGGGTAAGCAGAGTTGGGATAACAGCAACAACTTTACGTGCTACAATAGCAGCAATCTTGCGGCCAGAGTTTCTAGACTGTGAACGGATTTGACGAGAAGCCATTCTGAAATATCATTGAGATAGTTTATGAGAATTGGGTAATATGAGCTATACAACATGAAAACGAGAATCGAGAATTTGGTATAATAATGATGATATGTTCCGAGTGTAATCGTTTGATTCGTAAATCAAAGCGAATACGTTGACTAATCAAAGTGTTATGTCCAACACAACCTCATTGAAGACATGCGTACCTATAAGCAGATACTCATCCCGAGGGTTCCCAGGTAAGGTAGACAGGTCCATCGGTTGATTTGAATTTATACGAATACCTTGTCTAGACAGAACACCTCGAGATACAGGCATCCCACTCTTCCAGCATTGCATATATTCAGTTGTGAGACACAGACTTTGATGAGATTTTGAAAACCACGAATAACGATTCAAAGCTCATTTTGAAAACCATTTGATTTAGGCACACAATGCCTTGAATATGATTTAAGATTTGTGTGTGCATTGGTAAGAATCAAAGTATAAGAAGAATCACATAAGGCATATAATCACATAATCAAGTACAAACATGTAAAGCACATATAATCCTATCTATGCATATAAAATACATGAGAGGACTCATGTGTAAAGGTACTTAGTTATAGTCTAGGTCATTCCATTTCTAATAACCTAATTCCCTATAACCATGGCTCTGATACCAATCTGTCACACCCCGACCGACGGCGGAATCATCGGAGCGGACGAGGGAATGATTGATTGTTCATAACACATGGTTGTCTAATAGTGGAAATAATATTAAAATCAGATTACAAGATAATATAAGTTCAACATACTCAAATACAACAATTGAAACCACAAATAGTAATATTCTTTTATTTTAACTAAGTCCGGGTCTTAAATGAGCAGGTAGAAGTCCACTATCTTGCTTATCCTGAAATCATGTGGGAAAATAAAGTCAGCTAACGAGTTAGCTGGTGAGTAATCACAGTTTTGAATATACATATAGATTGATTGATTGATTGAGAATAATCCAATTCACAAGGTAATATTAAGACTTATAATGCAATAGCAAAACATATAGATCAACCGACACAATATAAACCCCTTGACTTGACACTTGCATATAATAGACTTGCACACAAACACCATAGATTGACTAATTGCCTCTGACACAATCACCACTCGTAAGCCATATGGGGTGGGTTATCCAAACCAGTAGATCTACCATTGATACCAGGATGATTGATTGAATTAGGGTTTTACTGTCGTCCAGTTTATCATAGTATGTTCACATAATTGCAAGTAATAACATAACCTGTCTTGAATTGAATTTAGAATGAAATAACAATAGAATATCATGATTGAATATATTGTATCACATGATTTCCCCCAAATAAGAAATGATATAAAAGGGGATATGAATACTCACTTGATTGATGAGATTTGAATTTGGACGTGATAGATTGGACACCAACGATTTCCTTATGATTAACCTAAGGAACGGTGTCTCGAGTTAGGATAATAATAATGTGAGAATCGGGAATAGATTAGGGTTTTCCATTAGGGTTTTGAATGAAATAATTTATTTAATTTGAATGTCTTGAAATAAATAAACGAATTTGTTGAAAGTGATTATGTCTAGAATTTAATAGAAATTTATACATATAAGTTATACATATATACAATTTATTAATAATTTGTATATGTATAATTATATACAGAATTATATATAATTTTGTAATTATATATAATTATATGTATAATTATATACATAATTATATGTACATAATAAATTTATACATAAGTAAGCATAACTATATATTGTATGTTAATTATATACATGAAATTTATTCAAATAAAAGTTGTTTTGATAATTGGATAATATATACCTATGTATATATATTGGATTCGATTTATTTATTGTATAATTATATATTATACACTAATTATAAATTGGTAGAAAATATAATTAGTTATTTTATTTATTTAAAACAATTAAAAATAAATAAATAAAATATTAAAATAAATTTCAGAAAGTAATTAGGTGATCTTAAAAATATTTAATGTTTATAAAAATATTTTTATAATTTTTAAGAATTTTTTTGTAATTTTTAAGAGGCTGAAACAAAGCAAAAAAATGTTTGAGGTTGCCCGGGTTCGAACCCGAGACCTCTAGTATGTATTGTGAGCACAGAACCATCAAACCAAGGGCCGTGGCCGCGATAGAGTTCTGTTTCAAATTCTTTTAAGCATCGACCACAGAAACCCCCAAATCGATTTGAGCCCTAGTTCGAACCCGATTCAAATTGAGGTTCGATTCGATTCTTAATGCATCTGAATTCATGGGGCTTTTGACCCTCATGAAAAATCGAGTGTGTGTGTATGTGTAATTGCCCGAATGATGTTCGAATTGAGGCTGAACTGGTCGAGAATAGGTCGCGGCCTCGTGTTGATCGATTGAGTGGTCAATCCTTGATGAAAATGAAATTAATTTCACAGACAGCTTCGTATGAGGATCTTGAAACAAAACCCTTTATCAATTTAAGTTAAAATCGCTCGGGGATTGGATTTAGTTTGAGTTGCAGGTCGACGGTTTCAAGGGTTCGAGTGTGGTGTATATGCTCGTTTTGAATGAAATTGATTTCATAGGAATGTTATAAACGATTATAAGTTTGTTAGTGCGATCTTACTTTGAGTATTATATTGTGTAGTGCGATCTGTGGACTGTAAAAGGGGCCGACAACGCATGGAACAGATTCTACATCGCACTCGTTCAAATTTTGAATTGTTTATTTGGCACGAGTTCGAATCTCCCACGTGAATGTGTCGGGAGTTTTTAATTGAGTTGAAATCGCTTAATTTTGGCGTTTGAAGCTCGCCGGAGGATCAGCCGGAGTTTGGCCGGCGGTGAGGGTGTTCGACGGGGGGAATGAGTTTTAAAAAAAGAAGTTTCACATTTGGTCCCTGTGGTTTATAACCATTGTCAAAACAAAACTAAAGTTTTGTTTTAGTTTAAATAAATTACCATTTGACCCCCCTTATTTTGTATTGTTATTATTTTGTGTACAAATTTATTAGTTATAATTTTTAAAGTTATAAAACCTACTTTTTCATTATCATCAACATTATTATTATTATCATTGTTATTTTATTATTATTATTAATATTGTTAATATTATTATTATTATTATTTATTATTATTTATTTATTATTATTATTTTTTGTTTAAACTTCATAATTACTAATATAATTTTATAATATTTTTTTTATAAAATCATATTAATAACTATATGTAATGTGAATTAAATGACAACATTAATATGTTTTAAACGAATAGATTTCACTTACTAATATAAACGAGTTCGGGTTACAATTTCAAATGGGTCGGATGTTACAGTCTCCCCTGCTTTAGGAAATTTCGTCCCCAAATTTTAATCACGAGGAGGCTGAAACGAAAAGATGAGGATACTGGGATTTCATTTGGTCCTCACGCTCCCAGGTGAACTCTGGGCCCCATTTAGATTCCCAGCGGACTTTGACAATAGGTATCCGGCTACGTTTGAGTTGTTTGACTTCCCGATCCATAATTTCCACAGGTTTCTCAATAAAGTGCATAGATTCATCAATCTGGACTTCTTCGAGTGGGATGTGGAGATTTTCATCGGCAAGACATTTCTTGATATTTGAAACATGAAACGTCGGGTGTATATTGCTGAGTTCTTGGGGTAGTTCAAGCTTGTAGGCCACTTTCCCAATTCGCTCGAGCACTTTGAATGGACCCACATAACGAGGTGCTAGCTTCCCTTTCTTTCCAAAGCGAATCACTCCCTTCCAAGGTGATACCTTAAGAAGTACGAGATCACCGACATTGTATTCCATGGGTTTACGTCTTTTATCAGCATAATGCTTTTGACGATTCCTAGCAGCCACCAAGTTATCACGGATCTTATGAATTTTGTCTGTTGTTTCTTGTATCAATTCCGGACCAGTAATCTGTGATTCACCAACTTCAGTGCAGCAGATGGGAGACCGACACTTTCGACCATACAAGGCCTCAAATGGTGCCATCTGGATGCTGGTATGGTAACTGTTATTGTAAGAGAATTCGATCAACGGGAGATGAGAATCCCACGATCCATTAAAATCAATGACACAAGCCCGGAGCATATCCTCGAGGGTTTGTATCGTTCTTTCGGTCTGACCGTCGGTTTGCGGGTGATAGGCTGTGCTAAGATTTAGTTGAGTCCCGAGAGCTGATTGGAGACTTTTCCAGAAATGAGAGATGAAACGACCATCGCGATCAGAGATAATATGTAAAGGCACACCATGCCGACTGAATATTTCATTGATGTAAATACGAGCCAATTTCTCGACTCGATAATCTTCCCGAATTGGAATAAAATGAGCCGACTTAGTCAATCGATCAATGACAACCCAGATACTATCGTGACCACTAGCGGTACGAGGCAGCTTGGTGATGAAATCCGTGGATATGTTTTCCCATTTCCATAACGGAACCTCGGGTTGTACGAGTAATCCAGAGGGACGTTGATGCTCGGCTTTGACTTTAGAACATGTGAGGCACTTAGATACATACAAGGCTATATCCTTCTTCATGCCGGGCCACCAATATTGGTTCCGAAGATTCATGAACATCTTATCTGCTCCCGGGTGAATAGAATAACGAGCCTTATGAGCCTCGTCCATGATGGTTGTTCGAAGATTATCGCGATTCGGAATCCAACGTCGATTTAGAAAATACAGTAGTCCGTCCGACTTGGTTTCCAATTGGAGTTCAGCACCGCATGACATTTCCTCATACATGTTGCCCTCGGTGACTGATTCGTGTTGAGCTTCGAGTATACGGGTCAAGAGGTTGGTTTGAATGGTAACACTTTGAAGCATAACTTGACCCTTACGACTTAATGCATCGGCTACGACATTAGCTTTACCGGGGTGGTAACGAATCTCACAGTCGTAGTCGTTGAGAAGTTCGACCCAACGTCGTTGCCTCATGTTAAGCTCTTTCTGGTTGAAGATGTACTGGAGACTCTTATGATCGGTGAATACAACACATTTAGTGCCATAGAGATAGTGTCTCCAGATTTTGAGTGCGAATATGACAGCACCCAATTCAAGATCGTGTGTCGTATAATTTTTCTCATGAATCTTCAATTGTCTTGAAGCATAAGCGATAACTTTGCCTCGCTGCATGAGAATGCAACCTAGACCTTGTTTTGAAGCGTCACAATAGACAACAAAGTCGTCATTTCCATCAGGAAGTGTTAGAATCGGCGCCTCACACAACTTTTGCTTGAGGGTTTGAAATGCTTTTTCTTGATCATGCCCCTAAGAAAAAGGCTTATCCTTGTAAGTCAAAGCAGTGAGTGGCACAGCAATCTTAGAGAAGTTAGGAATAAAACGTCGATAATATCCGGCTAAACCAAGGAATGAACGAACCTCTGTAGGAGTTTTAGGTTCTCTCCATTTCTTTACCGCCTCGATCTTTGCGGGATCAACGTGAATTCCCTTGCTGTTTACTATGTGACCAAGAAATTGAACCTCATTAAGCCAGAATTCACACTTTGAAATTTGGCGTAGAGTTTCTCTTTTCTCTGGAGTTCGAGTATTAGTCGAAGGTGGTTTTCGTGATCGGAATAAAATTGATTTCATAGGAATTTTATAAACGATTATAAGTTTGTTAGTGCGATGTTACTTTGAGTATTATATTGTGTAGTGCGATCTGTGGACTGTAAAAGGGGCCGACAACGCATGGAACAGATTCTACATCGCACTCGTTCAAATTTTGAATTGTTTATTTGGCACGAGTTCGAATCTCCCACGTGAATGTGTCGGGAGTTTTTAATTAAGTTAAAATCGCTTAATTTTGGCGTTTGAAGCTCGCCGGAGGATCGGCTGGAGTTTGGCCGGCGGTGAGGGTGTTCGACGGGGGGAATGAGTTTTAAAAAAAGAAGTTTCACATTTGGTCCCTGTGGTTTATAACAATTGTCAAAACAAAACTAAAGTTTTGTTTTAGTTTAAATAAATTACCATTTGACTCCCTCTTATTTTGTATTGTTATTATTTTGTGTACAAATTTATTAGTTATAATTTTTAAAGTTATAAAACCTACTTTTTCATTATCATCAACATTATTATTATTATCATTGTTATTTTATTATTATTATTAATATTGTTAATATTATTATTATTATTATTATTATTTATTTATTATTATTATTTTTTTGTTTAAACTTCATAATTACTAATATAATTTTATAATATTTTTTTTATAAAATCATATTAATAACTATATGTAATGTGAATTAAATGACAACATTAATATCTTTTAAACGAATAGATTTCACTTACTAATATAAACGAGTTCGGGTTACAATTTCAAATGGGTCGGATGTTACAACAAGTGTAAAAATGATAAAGCAAGTATGAATGTATGATATCCGCACGTATAGTTTATAAAGATGAGGAATGACCAATCAAAGAAAAGATAACAGAAACTCGTCAATTGACATACTTTTGGTGACAGATGTCACACACACACACACATACATACATACACACATACATACATACACACATACATACATACAGACATACATACATACAGACATACAGACATACATACATACACACATACACACATACACACATACACACATACACACATACATACATACACACATACACACATACACACATACACATATACACACATACACACATACATACAGACATACCCACATACGTACACACAACGTACGTACGTACGTACCTACGTACGTCCCTATGTACGTACCTACGTACGTACCTACGTACGTACGTACCTACGTACGTACGTACCTACGTACGTACCTACGTACGTACGTACCTACGTACGTACCTACGTACGTACCTACGTACGGACCTACGTACGTACCTACGTACGGACCTACGTACGTACCTACGTACGGACCTACGTACGTACCTACGTACGTACCTACGTACGTACGTAGGTAGGTACGTACGTAGGTGCGTACGTACGTAGGTACGTAGGTACGTACGTAGGTGCGTACGTAGGTGCGTACGTACGTAGGTGCGTACGTACGTAGGTACGTAGGTGCGTACGTAGGTGCGTACGTAGGTGCGTACGTAACGTACGCAGGTGCGTACGTACGTAGGTACGTACGTAGGTGCGTACGTACGTAGGTGCGTACGTACGTAGGGACGTACGTAGGTACGTACGTAGGTACGTACGTAGGTGCGTACGTACGTAGGTGCGTACGTACGTAGGTGCGTACGTACGTAGGTGCGTACGTACGTAGGTGCGTACGTACGTAGGTGTTTACGTAGGTACGTACGTAGGTACGTACGTAGGTTCGTACATACCTACATCCGTACGTACATGCGTACGTACATGCGTACGTACATGCGTACGTACATGCGTACGTACATGCGTACGTACATGCGTACGTACATGCGTACGTACATGCGTACGTACAATCGTACGTACATGCGTACGTACATGCGTACGTACATGCGTACGTACATGCGTACGTACATGCGTACGTACATGCGTACGTACATGCGTACGTACATGCGTACGTACATGCGTACGTACATGCGTACGTACATGCGTACGTACATGCGTACGTACATGCGTACGTACATTCGTACGTACATGCGTACGTACATTCGTACGTACATGCGTACCTACATGCGTACCTACATGCGTACCTACATGCGTACCTACATGCGTACCTACATGCGTACCTACATGCGTACCTACATCCGTAGCTACATGCGTACCTACATCCGTACCTACATGCGTACCTACATGCGTACCTACATGCGTACCTACATGCGTACCTACATGCGTACCTTACATACATACGTACATACATACGTACATACATACATACATATGTGTGTGTATGTAAATATAATTTCTCATTAATGATTAGAAGAACATAGTTTTGAGTGGGCAAAGACAAACAACATAATCAAATGTAAATATGAGAAAAACAACAGACTAAGCTACGTGATAAATATTAAGTAGATTAATTAAATTTTTGTTTTCCTTGGTAGAACTCTTAATCACATTTTGAATTTACTAAAACATGTACATATCATTTTAATTAATTTAAAACAGAGTTACATAAATCTTTCTGTTCTGACAAATGAAAATTCTCCTTGTTTCGAATCCACACGTATGTAATTAATTCGGTTTTATCTTCTCTACAATTCTTTCACGGCTCCATTTGGTTGAATTGTAGAAAGAAAAAGTGGTTGAATTACCTTTATACTGTTGTTATCTACTTTTATATTTTTACATTTATACCCAAATAAATAATTAAAAGATGCTACCCAAAGACTATCATTTAATTGGAACAACACACTAGAATTAAAATCATTTAAATATAATCATAAAGGATTAGTGCCCGACTAATGTAAAATTTATGTAAGTGCTACCTTACTAAGTCAAAAGTGCACCAATTAAAGTTGGTCAAAAAAACGTATGTATTATCTAATAGTAAAGTAATGCTAAATTAGTGGTAGTTTATAATTTAAATATACATTAAGTTGTAAAGAAAAACACAAAATAACGGTACTTTGATGCTAAAAGAAACTACAAAAAGGTGATGAAACTTATATTATAAATGAAACTTCTGAAAAACCATTATATAATTATAATTTTTACATTTGAAAATTGAAATAATTAAACTATTTTATAAACGAAACTTCTAAAAAACCTACCCATGAACGCCCTAGTTCTTTCTTAAAACCAAATCACTTTAATGCCTAGAATATTAAAAAAAAAAAGAATCAAAATTGAAATCATATTTATCAATTAATAGATATAGTTTCAAGTTGCAACAACGAAATTACAAATGCTCCAAATACCCTTTAATCATGCTCTCAAATCACATGTATTAGATTAAAAACACATAAGTATTAGCTACTTTATATTGAACTATCAACTTTTGTGCCAAAATTTTAATAAAATAACATACTATTAAAACTAAAGGAGGATCAGTGGGGCAAAACGTGAATATTAATATTGCAACATTAAAGGAATCTCAATTTGGTGAATATTGTTGCACCAACGAACTTTAAACAAAATAACTAGGAATAATATAAGCTTTTTTTTTTCTTCTTTCTTTTTTTTCTTAATAAAACCACATATAACATATATTTTGCAGGATTTAAACGCTTGATATTTTGGACAGAGGAAATCACCTTAACGCCAGGATGTTTAAGCTTTCAAGATGGTTATTTTGAAGGATGTTTCATATTTGTTTGATTTAAAAAGAAGGAAAAAAATCAAATTTAGATTGAATCAAATTCATATATTGAAACTTGATTTTTGAGTAAGAATTTCATTTGAATTCAAGATCAAGTTTTATAGTTTATATTTTCTTTGGGTTTCATGTAAATTAAACCCATAAATTAATAAGCAACCATACATGCATATACAATTGGATTTTATTTCAAGTGTCTATACATTAGCTAGAGATCATTTTCATACATGTATTTTCGAACGTTAATACACCTATAGCTTATAGTAGTTTTATGACTACCAATTCATATACGAATCATATTCGAATATAATGTATACATATATAAATGTGCATACGTAGTATATTTCATATTTAATTTGAATGATATGAAGAAAACAGCTTTAAATAGATTCTAAATGTTTAGTTGCATAATAATTTTATTATATTGTGTGAATGGTGTACGTGACCTCAATCGCTTATTGTGATGATTACGTTATATTGTGTGAAGGTTAATTCATGTTTTTCAAAGTTCTAATAAGAAGAATAGAAGTTGTGAAATCAAATCCCATATATACTGTTTGAATTCATGAGAATTTACCTTAATGAGAATGTAAACATGGGAGCACAAAGAAGTTATGTTGTATTGTATGGATGTCATGTTATGTCAACTTAAATGCTATATTTTTGAAAAAAATAAACGTTATAGCATTTACATAACATTTAGTCGTGTGTGTGTTGTGAGTTTTAAAACTTTTACATAATATAAAATAAACTTTAGTTTTTTTTTTTGCAAAAATTACGTGTAATACAATGTATCTTTCACATGTTTTTAATGGACACAACACTATATATAGTCAAGTATCTGGTATATATGTACAACCACTTCATAAACCACTTTTCATAAGAACTAGGAGGATATATGAAGGTACCCATGAAGCCACAGATGTGCCCTTAATATTGTGTCCTATGACGTAACATTCATAACATGTAATTAAAAGTGCTTTCAAAGTTAAAATCTTTGCATCATAAAAATATATTAAAATCTTATATAAACTATACAATAATTCATATTGTTCAAAAGTTGGATAGCTATTCGGATATATGAATCCGAATCCGAATTTTGGATATATTAAATTTCAGAATTCAAATTCGGATATTAAAATCCGCAACCGAAATTTTCGGATATCCGAATATCCAATTTGAAAACCTAAAACTCCATTTGGATCTAAACGCAAGTTGGTAGTTTGACATGCTATTTAACCCATCAAAAACGTTTTATTTCTCTATATGAAATAGAAATTTTAACATGGATTTAAGTTTATCCATGAAAATTTATCTATTTTAATATGTATTAGAGGTAACTACAAAATAACATTATTAAACATAATTATTTTTATATTTGAAAACAGTATTACCTATACCCATTGTTAATCGAATGCGTGGAGTATAAGCGAAAACACATTTACCTAAAGTCACTCTTTTCATCATAATAACATCTCTTTCTAACCTAACATAACTACTGAAGTACATAACAATATAACATCTCTTTTAACTCAAATCCATTTTCATTTACACTTTTTTTATTGCAATATTGGGCCGCCTTCAGACCCAAAACTCGTGGTCTATAATCGAGCCCGCTTAAAATTTCATATTTTTTTTCTATATCTTCTAATTTTATTTTAGAGTTAAATTCGTTTTTACTTTTTGAGCTTTGTTAAAAATAATAATTTTTATCTAAAAGATTTAAAACATCAATTATCTTTAAAAGTTTTATAAATTGTTTTAATTATAGTCAAAAGTTTCATTTATCCAAAATTATAAAGTTTTTGGAGTGAAATTGAAACACCATAAGAAACTTTTAAAGGTAAATTGATGTTTTTAATATTTTGAAGCAAAATGGTTACCTTACTCAAACCTTGAGAAGCAAAATTAAAATTAACTCTTTATGTTATTTTGTAACGGCTTTTTAGGCAATTTTTCCACTATTAGTCTATTATACATGAACATTCAACCTTATAAATAAAAAGCACTTTACTAAACACATGGCTACCATTATATACCATTAAATTATAAGCCCTTTGGTATCTTTTCGATTTTATTTGGTTCCTAATTGCAGTGCACAATTGCACAGTATAGGTTTCAAAGGGACATGTTGGAGATTAAGTGATATATTCCTTATCCAAAAGATCTTGGGTTCAAATACAAATATTGACATGTTATCTTTGGAATTAGAGTAAGTGTAGAGTAAAACGTATGTGTTCACGGGTAAAAAAAAATTTCCAATGCACATTTAAACCTAGAATCTTTCAACTACCAGTTAGTCATTTATCTTAGTTTAGAACATTAAACATTCGACATGATTATGATTTTCTTTAATACTTTCCTGCAAAAATAGTAATGTTTTTTATAAAGAAATAATTCCTAAAAGCCATATCCAACAATTATAAAATTTACCTTTTAAAACCAATATAGTCGTATTATTACTAATTTTCAACATATTTATAGGTAATAAACGTCATATTCAGGCTACAAATTGCATCTAGCATGTCAATTATAATAATTTAGTTAAAGTTAAAACGGGTAAAATCAACCAAAACCGTGTTTACAATTT
Source organism: Flaveria linearis (assembly GCA_024085815.1). Lineage (NCBI taxonomy): Eukaryota > Viridiplantae > Streptophyta > Magnoliopsida > Asterales > Asteraceae > Flaveria > Flaveria linearis. The sequence continues at coordinate 90,331,246 of CM044003.1, forward strand.
ATATAATCTCCTAGATCGTTATACTCAGAAAAATAGATTGTTATTGTAGTAGTATAGTCGTTTAATCATGTTCTGAACATTAGTTGTCTATAAAGTATTAGAATAAAAAAGTGAAAATGTTGTGGGCTAGACCGCCCCGAACTATCACACAACCCGCTTATTTTGCCATGTCTAGACGCGCTACTCTCCCTAAAATCCATCAAAATGCATCTCTTTGGCAAGGTCTACTCCAACTTTTACAGGTGAGAAAAGGGACGGGTTTGTAGCAAGTTAAAACTGGTTGACGGGTCATTATTGGACCATAGTTGTATTTGTTTTAATAATAATCTTTTTTTAATAGAAGAATTTAGGGTAACTTTCAAAAGAAACACAATTTAATTCATTTATAAGTAAACGGGTCAAAACTACCACCTTAATTGTTATATATCCCAATCCCAGAGATATTAAAGATAAAAACCCGTACAACATGATCAATGCCAAAACATGTTATCCCTCCAATAAGGTCTTGCAAGTATCCAAAGAAAATGAATAAAGTTTACCTTAAATTCCCTAAATCTACAGATTCGGTGGTCATTATGTAACGAAGTTACAAAACTAAAGGCGTTCGCGATCGTTAAAATATACTACTTACTGGCTATCGGGCTCACCAGGAAGTTGGATATTCCACTTACTTGTACCAGCTTTTCGCTCTCCTCGTTTTCTCTTGTTTTTTGGAATTTGGAATTCTGAAAAAGGTTTGAGAGACGATTGTTCTTGGACGGCGTCTTTTGTCGCAGTGTCAGACTCCATTGCTGAATCTTCTTCCTGCTTTACAATGACCTGATGCTGGCAGTTCTTTAAGGCGTGCCTTTCTGCTTCTGGAGTTTCATCATGTACCAGCATGTTGTCCAAAATCTGCATTAACTTAATTAAATAAAAATTAAATTCTATCTACCTTAAAATCATATTTAATCAACGGTAACTCTAAAAATATTATGTTAGTTTATACTTGGCGCGAATATCCACACATTTGGTTCTCCTAACTACCATCATTTCAAATAAAAACTAAGATCAGCATTGCTAGCCATTGACTACAAGTAACAGTCTAAATAGTAGCATATGCGCTATGCATGGTTTAAAAAAAATGGCTGAGGAGTGGCGCCCAAAAAACGAGTATGAGACGACGCCTCAGAGGGTTATTATGTTTGTGCGCCTCACAGGGCTGACGCAGTAAGAAAAGCTACGCCTCAGGGGTTTTAATGTTTGTTTTTGATGTTTTAGACTCTTTGTGTCAGTTTCAAATATTACATGTCTTTTTAATGTGTGTTTTTGATCTTTTTGATGAATACGATGATGAAAATTAGTTTGTATTTTATTTTTTATAATATATAATTTTTATATTTATTTTTTAAATCCGCCTTAGGCTTACGCCTCATGAGGCGAAGGGAAAAAGCCTCATGAGGCGAAGGGAAAACGCCTCATGAGGCGAAGGGAAAACGCCTCATGAGGCGAAGGGAAAATGCCTCGAGGCTCAATTCCGTACTTTTAAACTTTGGCGCTATGCCAAATGAAAAAAATTTGTTAATCTCGAGTACAAATTGGCAAAATGGGCGGGGTGGATATTGGGTAACTTTTAGTGTGGGTTGGACAACCAGTTTTTTTTTTTAATTTCTTTGAATTCTATAAATAGCTAAAGTGCTGAATATGATTACAAAAACAAAATTATTATGATAATAATCGAAACGGTTTCTAAATAAAGCAATGTAGTATTTCCTATGCATTTAAATACATTTTGCATCCCAATCCATTTGGCCCATTTGACTCGCTCCCAATTTGGTCCAAACTTTTAGATTAACCCATTTGACCTTTAGAGAAAACACATAACCCAAATCAACCTCTTATTACATAAATGGGTGAAAACTGCCACCTCTAGACATTCCAGCATTAGAAGAATTGCTGATTATCAGCTTGCAAATCACCGATAACGTTCAGCTATATAAACAATAACTACTTAATCTAAATACCATAAAAGTACCCTGGGTTATATCAGAGTTAATATTAACAGGTGAAAGTGGACACATAGTAACAGGTGAAAGTGGACAGAGAGTGACTTGCCTTTTCACATGAATCTCCACATTGTGGCTGATGCTGTGTAACATCAATAGATGATAGGGTCCCCACCGTGCTTTCGATTATATCAGGTATATGAAAACCCTCATGCTCATACAAATCTAAGCCTCCCATATCAAACTCTGAGTTAGAGTAAGTAGGGCTATGAAGAGCTCTTGTTAGTTCTTCAGAAGGAAATAGATTGTCTAAATTCTCAGAAAAAGGAAACGTCTGAGAATGTTCAGAGATCACCAAATCAAGTTGAGATTTTAATTTCTGAACTCTAGAGTGAGTTATTTCAATCTTGTGAAGAATTTGCTCCATGTCATTATCTTCATCTTCAAAAAATGATGAACGGTTATGCATACTAAGACCAAGAACTTCTGGATTAGTTGTATTTTGTTCTGTCAGCACAATTTTATAACAAGAAACAGAAGTTAGAATCGTTGTTTAAAAAGTTTTTGCAATCAAAGATTAGAATAAGAGAGTGTAGAATTTGAGGGATAAGATAAAAGGAATAATCACAGTTTGAGGAAGATGGAGTTGCATATAACAAGACATTAAGTACAAAGAAAGTACACATTGATTATCTTGTAAACAAGATGTCATCTGAATGTGTCAATGGTCAAGTTTGTATTCATAAAGGGAAATGTAAAGATTGCTTATTATATAACAGTTTGGCATTCATCACATTTACTTAACAGTCAATTCGTTTACTTTTTGTCAGAAATTAGTAAACTCCATCCAAAACAATCGCCTAGATGTTTTTTTTAAGAATTGAGATTTCATGGTAAAAAAAACATATAATGATGTGTTACTTTTCTTGTGATGTTGTATAGTTGGTGCATTGTGGTATTCATATAGGACGTCTCGGTTAAAATTGATGTTAGGACTAGAGTAGTAAAGTAGCAAGGGTTCTGGTCCGACCATTTCTACAATGCCATAAAAATGGCTTATGCATATGCATGCACCTTTCTCAGCATTTTGGCTAAGATCAAGTGAATATGACATAAGCATTAAATTTGATACAATAATACCGTCTTAACTCTTACGGTGACATAAATAGGTGATAAATATTGTACGCTAGCACTTAAACAAATGCCAAACCCCAAACAAGCAAAGAATAGCGACTAAATAGCAGTGATCATCACACAATCAAAATCTTTTTAGTTTTGTTAGTTTAGTGTAAAAGAAAACAAAAGGAAAAGTGGGACTAAGATACCTAGCAAATGAGAAGAATCACTAACAATTAGAGAATACAGAAGTGCTGCAGCATAGTGAAATAAAGGCAAAGAAAATTGTAACAACAACATACTAAGCTGCTTGAGTTTAAGGTATGGAGTCTTAAGGAAATAGAAGGTAAGAATTTAATCACTAAGGTTATTTACAATCTTATACTACTTTACTTTGGTTGATTCAACAGAAGAATTTATGGCCTCATCGTATGATAAAGGTAAAAGATCAAAAGGCCTAAATTTCATGCGATTAAAAGAAAATGAATAACTTAAGATCTCTATCATTGAACTATTCCAAAATAGCTACAGCCCTAAACCTTGCCTACATGCCACATGCCATTTTCAGTTTCGGCGCCGTTGTAAAAGACAATGAATCTCAGTTCAATTGAACTGTAGGTGGCAAACCATCCAATGTCAGAGGAATGGAACCCAATCATGATAAAGCTTTCTTATAATTTCTGTTTGCAGATTAGATAGATACGCAAGTTTGGTTCCTTAAAAAAGAAAGTATCTTATAAATCATTACAGTGATGTTAATGTCAAACGAAAAGCATAAAGCAATCTACACGTGTAGAATAGTTGAGATTTTGAGACTTAATATATTTTACCTGGATCATCAATATCATCCACAATAGAGACTTCATCTTGATCCGACTTCTTACTTTCTGAAACAATAAAAACTATTCATCACCCTAAAGCAAGGGCCAAATACCAAATCATAACGCAAAATGGCGAAAATTTACCATTATAGGAAAAGAGAACATGTTGAGACATAAATAAGTCAGCATCAGTTGTCTCTTCGATTTTCGCCCGCTTCCTCCTTTTCATGAGTTTCCTTTGGCGCCTTTTAGAATATGGCATTGACCTTGAACTAAACCCTTCTGGAATAGACTGATTTGAAGCCAAATGCTTCGTCAGATTTCGAGCTGCAATCTTTTTGGCATATTCTAACGCTTGCGACTCAAACTGCTTTATCTTTAATTCTGCCCATTTACATCGCCACATCAAAGGACGTATAAAATTCCTCCAGTGACTCGTCAACCGCTTCTTCCTAACAAAAACCAGAACCAAAAGCAACTACAATACATCACTAAAACAAACTACACACATACAAATAAACAGCTAACACTTCACAGTTCACACACATTACTAGATATAATTCAGCTAGACTATGACTTATAAGCTAATATGAATCACAAATGTATCACAATTCATCACACAGAACACAATTATAACCATAAACAGTTAAACTCCAGCACTCCACTATCATACTTAACATCAATAACTTAAATTATCATAAAATCAAAGCATCACATCATAACAACTTAAACACAGAGATTGTCCCAAACAGCATCAACACAAAACACCATAGAATCAAACAGCCATCACAGATCACAAACACAACTTCACACACACAATCAATCACCGCAACCACAACCACAAACACGCTAAAACCGCAACAATTGCATCAAACAACACAACGAGAAGGCACAAGACCAATCTATCAACACCTCCACCACCACCGATCCTCCGATCACACCAAAAACAACCTGAATTCATCCATAAGACAAACAACAACAACAAACAGCAACAATCGAGTATTCAACAATCAACAAAATGAAACCTCAGTCGAAGAACAGCTCCGAAATCAGCAAACGGAGACGACAATCCGCTGACATCGCGGCACAATTGCGAGTCGACCTCGGCGTCGCTGACGGAGGCGGAATTGTTGAGGTCGGTGGAGGCGGTGTCGGCGAATGAGGTGGAGTAATCGGTTTCGTCCAGATCAGGTGGTCTGGTGGTGGGCGGTGGTCCGGCGGGAGGTCCGGTGAGGTCAAGGGCGGCGATGTGGTGGTGGAGACGGTGGTTGGGCATTGGTTGGGGATCAGTGTGGGTGTGGTTGTGAAGAGGGAGAGGCTCCTCCATATTTTTGAAAGATGGCGGCTTCATGCACAACAAACCCTCGCAACTCGCAATAGTGTCACAAGTTACAATTTGGGTGCTACCTAGGTATTTCACAATTATTATTATTCTTATTTTTATTCTTATTATTATTATCTATAACATATAATAAAAAAATATTTTCTTTTGACACGTGTCATCAATCTAGCATATCAAATGACACGTGTCATCATTTTAGCATATCCAAAAAATCATTTTCCCGCCTCTCTCTCATAATAAATATGAAAATTATAAAAATAATCAATTTGACTTTCCTTTTTTACTAAAATATCTTAAAACAAATATATAAACATTTATGTTTATTGTCTCTCTCATATTAAATGATAATTATTTTAAATAAGTAAATTAAAATATTAAATATCTAAAATATAAATATTCTTTTTTTAATAATTTATTAATATATACTAAATTATATGATTTTAGACTTATTTTATCTTTAAATATAGAGTAATAATTTTAGATTTTATTTTTTGTTATAACTTTTAAATATTTATTATATTTTTATTTCACCAATAGCTAATTAAATTTAGAAAATAAAATATTTAAAAAACTAATGATTTTGATATGTTTTATTTATTCCACCTATGTAATACATGGGCTCTAACCTAGTTTTAAATAAATAAATAACTGAATTAAGTAGAACTAAATGCCTCAATATCCAAAAAATTAAATAATAATAATAATATGATATTTCATATTAAGATACAGAGTATATTATTGTATTTTCTTATATTTATAATGAGTTTGTTTTTTTTAACTGCAAAGCTAACTTGCTGCTACTTATAAATTATTATAAACTAAATTACTTTATGTTTGAATTCAAATCCGGACTTATAATCCAAGAAGTAAAATATTCTACTAAGTGGGATAATATCGTATCGGCATAATATGAGGTGAATGAAATCGGTATATGTATATATATTTAAAAAACGTTTGATATTGTTTTGCAACATCTTAATCTTAATTTTGATTTAGTATACAATAATAATATTTTGTTTCTATGATATGATTAATGAGGAATGGTTGGCATACCTCAAGAAGAGGTAAGGCTATATATTTATACAATACAAAAGTACACTAAGCATACATAAAGAATAAACTAAATACAACACAAGTCCATAAGAATGGACATATACTAAGAGTGGTTAATATCCCCCCGCAAGTGAAAGGGAAGCGGCCCGAGTCGTAGTTGCTGACGAAACATCTCAAATTGAGGGCGAGGAAGACCTTTGGTAAAAATGTCCGCAACCTGAAGCTTGGTAGAAATGAACTTTGTGTGCAGTTGACCAGAACTAACTCCCGAATGAAGTGATAATCCAAATCAATATGCTTCGCCCGTTTGTGCGCAATCGGATTTTGTGTGAGGAACAAAGCACTATTGTTGTCACACAGAAGAGTTGGGCGCCCAGTAGGAAGAACATGAAGTTCACGCAATAGGTGAGTAAGCCACATAATCTCAGCCGCAGCATTGGCCATCGCCCGATATTCCGATTCACAGCTTGAACGTGACACGGTGGGAAGTTTCTTCGCACTCCAGGAGACAAGATTACCTCCCAAAATATAGAATACCCATAAGTGGAGCGTCGGGTCTCAAGACATCGGGCCCAATCAGCATCAGAGTAACCAAGAATGGAGGTGTGATGACATTTAGAAAAGGTAAGTCCAAAGGAGCAGGTTCCTTTAACATAATGCAGAATTCTCTTGAGTTGCTGAAAGTGAGTGACAGTCGGACACTGCATGTACTGACTTACTTGATTGACAGCATAAGAGAGATCAGGTCGGGTGACAGTAAGATACTGAAGAGCACCAACAAGAGAGCGATAAAGTGATGGATCATGATAAGGCTCCCCAGTGGAAGAAAACACTTCGTTAGTGGCAAGTGGGGTATGAACCGGCTTACAGTCCGTCATTTGGCCCCGATCAAGAATCTCCATGGCATATTTGGATTGAGTCAAAAAGAGACCATCGGGGAAATGAAGAACCTCAAGGCCAAGAAAGTAACTTAACCGACCAAGATCTTTAATAGCAAACTCATGATGCAAGGTTTTGATAAACTTAGTCAGGACATCCGGTTGATTCCCCGTGAGGATTAAGTCATCAACGTAAACTAAAAGATACATGATACAGGTGTCACGTTTGAAGATAAATAGTGAGGTATCAGCACGACTGCAAGAGAACCCATGTTGTAACAAAAACTCACTTAGACGATGAAACCAGGCACGTGGAGCTTACTTGAGTCCATAGAGAGCTTTATTGAGACGGCAAACATGGTCGAGAAAACGAGAGTCAACAAAGCCAGGTGGTTGTTCCATGTACACGAGTTCACTAAGGTGTCCATAGAGGAATGCATTGTTCACATCAAGTTGATGTAGAGGCCAGTTATTGATGACGGCAAGAGAGATGACAACTCGAATGGTTGAGGCTTTGACGACCGGACTAAAAGTATGTGAATAATCAAGGCCGGGAATTTGGCTAAAGCCTTGAGCAACAAGACTTGCCTTGTGGCGATCAATAGTGCCATCCGAACGGTACTTGGTACGGAACAACCACTTGGACCCAACCATATTGTGGTTAGGTGGTCTAGGAACCAACGTCCAAGTACGATTGCGAGAGAGGGCATCGAATTCCTTTTCCATAGCTGCCATCCAATGCGGATGTTTGGCAGCAGACTTGAATCCTTTTGGTTCAGAAGTAGTCAAGAGAGCATAATGCATTGGAGACGGAGCAGATTGAGAAAAATCAGCCCGGTGTTTCGGTTTAAAAGTGCCGACTTTCGAGCGAGTAACCATCGGATGGGTGGAGGTGGTAGTGGGCAAAGATGAAGAAGAGGCAACGGTGGGGGTGGTCGGATCGGGGAAGGGCATGTGGTCAGCGGTGGTGCCAGGGGAAAGTGGCGGAGGAGGAGAGTCGACCGACGGTGGGGCAAGAGGGATAGTATGCTCGATGAGTGGATCGGTGGTGTGGGCAGCAGGGGGTTGAAAGGATTGGGCCAGGCGAGTGATGGGCTACAGCAGATGGACTAGTGGTGGGTCCTGATTGGGTTGGGCTAGCACTTGGTTCAGAGGAGGGTGAGTTAGGCTCAGATGGGGTAGTGCTTGGCCCAAAATAATTTGAGCCATTGATGTGATCATTGACGGGTAGTCCTTTGGACGACCCTTTTATGCTTTAAAAACGTGTTTAATCCCGCATTTAGTCATGTAATTGTCTTGAACAAGATAACTACGGTTGCTATATCTCAGGTACACTCGAAGGGAGAAAATGGAGCAAGAACGTGTTAGTGTTCGTAGACGAATGGAGCCAAGAAAGAAACGAAAAGAAATGAAATGAAGAAAAAGCATCAGGGTCCACCATAACCTACGGTGGGACCATAACCTACGGTCACCATAACCTACGGTGGCACCATAGGTTACGGTGGAAAGAAGAAGAAAAATCACCAAAGGCAGAAGATGCTTGGCGTAAGACATTGTTGGTCACCGTAGCCTACGGTGGCACCGTAAGCTACGGTAGCTGCAGACAAAAAAGTGCAACTTGCCTTAATAAAATGGTTTGAGTGGTGCCTTTTGCTAAAATTCTGGATCTGACAAATTCTTTCCATAAAAGAGGCAAAAGTGGCTGTTCTTGCTTCATTCCAAACATTTTCTAAACATTTGATTTGTGTTATTGATTCATATGAACATTAGTTGGTGTATGGTGATGATGGATCAAGTCATGCTTGGCTAAACTTATGGTGATCATCCTAGAGGTAAGGTTTGCTTTTGAACATTATGTTTGTGCTTGAATTTCTAGAATGATAACTTTAAATGTTTGTTTGAGTTATTATGGTGTTTGGATATTTGTTTGTAAGTTGTTGATTGTTGTTTGATGTTAACCCAAACCATACGTTCTTGGTGCCATGGGCAATCGAGATATCATGGGAGGGATTAAGGTTGGATAATTGTCAATTGATCATCGAGTAACAACCTCGCATTTTACAATCCGAGTACTTAGTTCTCTTTCATCACAAACAACTATTCAAGCACGAACCATGTCTATGTGGTTCTTTCTAGTAAGCATAAACATAAGTGTGGATTAAAACCTGAAATCTAGGGTGGTCACTTGTTCTTAATCTGTTACAAAAGTACGTTTTGATTTGCAATCTATTCAGTTATTATTAGTTTTTAAACCAAAACAATCCAATTCTTGATATTTAATTTTTGCATTTTAGGGCAATTGTAGTTAATTTACATGACTATAAGATAAACACATATTTCACAAACTCCCTGTGTTCGATAACCCACTTACCGCTAGCTAATTAGTAGTATTTGGTTTTAAATTTGATTGAGACTTCGACCTCACGTCAAATTTTGGCGCCGTTGCCGGGGAGTTGTGCGCAACGTGTGTTTGCTTATTAGTTTGTTTTGTTATTTTGGTGTTACGCTGGTTGTGTGTAGTGTGCAGGTTTTTGTTTCAGGTGTATGCATACCAGAAACTCGAGCTCATCATCACCATTAGTGTTTGATCTAGAAATTGAACGAGCAGCTTGCAGAAACAGAGTATTACATCGACAAAACAAAATCAGTGGTTCACCAATAACACCTACATCACCCGTTACATCACGGAACACAATGGATCTGCTTTCACCGCCTCATACTACGGATCAAACAACACCATCCGAGCCTTTACCCAATCCTACAGTACCACCTGAGACTAAACCAACCTATACCCCATTACCTACAAGTACCCAAATCGAACATTCTTTTAGTTTTGACCCATCAGCACCCATTCCGCCCTTTTCATATTTCTTCCCAATAACCAGTCAATCATCATTGTCTAAACCAGTACCAACACCACAACCATATCAATCCAACTCATCCATATTTCATACTCCCCTACCTCTCAAATGCAACGGATACACAATACCAACAACCTCAAGTTGTACAAACATCGGGAGCAGGAAGAACTGGTGTTGATGGTGGTTATGGTGATGAATTTAGGAGATATGAGGAAGAAGGGTATACGTACGAAGGAGATGTTGGTCAAGGAAATTATGCTTACAGTCAAGGACAAGATATGCAAGGATATGGGAGACCACAACCACAAGTTGTGCAGCAACAAATTATACCACCACAAATACAACCCCAAGTGAGGCCACATGGGCCACAGTTTCAAGAGCAGATTCCTCCACAACATGGGGGAACAATCTTTCAACCACTGTTTCAGCAATTCGTGCCTCCAGGACCACAAGTTCAAAGACCAATGGGTCCTCAGTGACCAAGAGTTAGGTTGGGTGTCCCACGAAGGCATAATTGGGACGCTGCTAGGGTATTGAGGCACACTTCCATCTAATCATCATAAATAATCCTTCACCTGTGGTCATCCCTCAAAACAATCAAGGGAGAACGTTTAAAGTCCGAACAAATTCACTTCAAAGTTTGCTAAAATGCAGAGGGTTAGCAACAGAAGAACCCTATTTTCATTTGGAAGCTTACGACTCAATTTGTAACACAATTGGTGGTCAAGGATTCTCTGCGGATGATGTCAAGTTGGTGTTGTTTCAGTTTTCATTGGAGGATAAAGCAAAGAGGTGGTTCTATACTTTGCCATCCGCTTCAATTTACACATGGGCTGAGATGCAACAAAGGTTTTTGGAAGAGTTTTTCACAGCCCAAAAGACTAATGATGCTAGGAGAAGCTTAAGAAGCTTCCAACAACAACAAGGTGAATTGTTGCATGAGGCTTTTGAGCGGTTTAACTTGATGATCAAGAATTGTCCTCATCATGGAATTGAGTTATGGGAGTTGTTGAATGCTTTTCACGAGGGGCTTCATTCTGAAGATGCCCGGGATTTGATGTCTATCACAAATGGTACATTTGGTACAAATTATGAGCAAGACGATTGGGCATTTTTGGAACAAATGGCGGTTACATCAAAGAGGAAGGCGCAATCATCAAGACGAGCACGACCGGTCATTACACGAGCTCCAGTTCATACGGTGGATGATGGTAATGTACAAGCTACGAATCAAGTTTACAATGTTTGTACAAATTGCAATGAGTTGGGGCATACTGTGGATTCTTGCACAGTAATGTTTGAACAAGTGGAGGAAGTGAATGCTATTCAAGGTCAAGGGTTTGGTGGAAGAAATTACAACATGAATTCAAATACCTATCATCCGGGTTTGAGAAATCATCCCAACTTCAGTTATGGGAATCCGGCCAATCAATCCAACCCGAATTTTCAAGGAAACACCCAAGGTAACTATGTGCCTCGCCAACAATTCAATAGTCAAGGCAATTACTGGGATGGGAACAATCAAGGTTTCCAAAGGCAATCCCAACAATCGGGTAATGAGCAAGGTGGTTCATCGGGTCATGTTACTTCAAGCGGGAATGAAGATATGGATATTCTTATGATGATGCAACAGGAGATGCAAAAGAGAAATCAGTTGGATGATGCTCGGGCCCAAAAAGATGAAATTCGTGACAAGGCCATTCAATCTTTGAGCATACAAATGTGCCAACTCGCAACAGAAGTAGCAAACTTGAAGAAGAACAAAGGAGAGCTGCCAAGTGATACTGTGGTGAATCTTAATCACCAATCTAGTTCCAAGAGCTCAAAACAAGTACACATTAATGCTTTGGAATTCACATCTCAGGTAAGTGTTCCTTTGTTAGATAAATTACCCCTAAAACTCCCAGATCCAGGAGTGCCCTTGATTTCAATTCATATAGGAGACCTTAAAATTGACCGGGCACTTTTAGATCTAGGAGCATGTGTTAGCATCCTCCCCGGGCATTTATATGACAAATTTGATTTTGGTCCATTGAAATATGTTGATACCCTAATAATGATGGCTAACCAAACACCCATTAGGCCCAGGGGTATGCTAACAGATGTCATTATAAAGGTGAGAGATTGATACTGCCCAGTGGATTTTCTGGTACTGGATTACACTTCTTCTATTGAGAATGCACCACATTCAGTCATCTTGGGTAGGCCGTTTCTAGCTACTGCACAAGCAGTCCTAGATTGTGAGCTAGGAATGGTGAACATGAATTTTGGTGAGAAGGTTTTGAACTTAAATATGTTTTCTATTGTTACTAACCCTTCCATCAAGGAAGCATGTTTTGCTGTTGACATGTTAAAGGAAGTGAAAGAGGTTGCAGCTAAAGAAAAGAAGAGAAAGAGAAAGAGAAGAGCGAAGAAAAAGAAGGTGGAGAAGACGGTTGAACAAACTGAGATGGATAGTGAAGGTAAGAAGACTGGATGCAGCACACTTGTTGCACAAGTGTGGGGATGCGGGAAGGTGTGTCAAGTTTCCCGGAAAGAGTTGAAACATCCCACAAGGCCACCATAAGTCAAGCTATTCAGGTTGCATCTTCTCTTATACAGTTTGTTTCTTGTTTTCTTTTGAGTAGTTCGGTTGGGTGGTAGGGTGGAGCTTATGATATGTTAATGTTTATGTGTCAGGGTTGAATTAAGGAGGTGTTAGTGTCATAAAAAAAATATTTTCAACTTTTTAAGTCTTTTGTTTTATTTATTTTATTCCTTTCAAAACCATACATTGGGGACAATGTATTCCAAGTGTGGGGATGATGAGGGGAATTTTTAATTTTTAGCATTTGTGTTAATTTTTTAGCTTTTTCATGGGGAGAAATTTTGAAGCTTTTAAAAATTCAAGCAAAACATTGTGAGAATTTGAACACCTTGGATTAACTCCGAATGATGCATCGGCAACCTTTAATCATTCTTATTCTTGGTGAGAGTTGAAGCCACACTAATAAATGAATAATATTTATCTTTGATGAGAGTGGCAGCAGGTGGGGGTGCATTAGAACTTGTGCTTGAATACGATTCGAGACTTTAGTTGGATGTGAATGTGAAAAGAATAAGGGCATTTAGGTAGCCTCGTCTTTGATGTGTGCGAGTGTGGGATTTGGGGGGTTGGACCTCATAAATTATATATGAGCTTGGTTGCGAGAGGGACAGGGTTTGGACATTTAGTTGCCCAATTTTGTGCCTAAAAGCCTATCGTTTGTTACCCCTTAGCTAGTTACTTTAAAATTTACCCAACTTGACCTGGTCTTATAGTGTTAGTAGTTATTTAGTAGTTGTAATCATCTTCAATGCTATGTTGAATGTTTGCGTGAAGATTTCGTGTTTGTTTTATTGTTATTAAAGAAAAAAAATAATATACCAAAAATTTTGGAAAAAGCGATGAAAAAAAGAAAAATGAAAAAAAAAACAAGAGAAAAACGAAGAAAAAAGAAAACAAAAAAAGGATTGAAGTTGAGTATCTTGTTCATAGTAGTTAGGTTTGGTAGTTAGTTGTTTATGTTATTGTGTAATAAAAGACCAGGTTAAGTTTTCGCTTCTTCATATATATTCATTTCCTACCCATACACCTAGCCATGTTACAACCTTGAATTCCCTTTGATATGCATTCATGTTTGACATTTGTTAAGAGAAGGGTCGATTTAGGTACAAGCTTATAGTTGTGAAACCACCCGTTTGCCTTTTGTGTGTCTAGCTCATGGACGCTAGTGCTTACTTGTCGCCGAGAGGAGGGATATAGCGAGGGGTGTGTCATTTTGGGTGTTAAGAAATTGTTAGTAAAAGTATTACATATTTATGCTTAGGTTACGTTGATCGCTTGACTGAAAATAATTTGATATGTTGCTTGAGGACAAGCAACGAGTAAGTGTGGGGATGTGACGGGTAGTCCTTCGGACGACCCTTTTATGCTTTAAAAACGTGTTTAATCCCGCATTTAGTCATGTAATTGTCTTGAACAAGATAACTACGGTTGTTATATCTCAGGTACACTCGAAGGGAGAAAATGGAGCAAGAACGTGTTAGTGTCCGTAGACGAATGGAGCCAAGAAAGAAACGAAAAGAAATGAAATGAAGAAAAAGCATCAGGGTCCACCATAACCTACGGTGGGACCATAACCTACGGTCACTATAACCTACGGTGGCACCATAGGTTACGGTGGAAAGAAGAAGAAAAATCACCATAAGGCAGAAGATGCTTGGCGTAAGACATTGTTGGTCACCGTAGCCTATGGTGGCACCGTAAGCTACGGTAGTGCTGACAAAAAAGTGCAACTTGCCTTAATAAAATGGTTTGAGTGGTGCCTTTTGCTAAATTATGGATCTGACGAATTCTTTCCATAAAAGAGGCAAAAGTGGCTGTTCTTGCTTCATTCCAAACATTTTCTAAACATTTGATTTGTGTTATTGATTCATATGAACATTAGTTGGTGTATGGTGATGATGGATCAAGTCATGCTTGGCTAAACTTGTGGTGATCATCCTAGATGTAAGGTTTGCTTTTGAACATTATGTTTGTGCTTGAATTTCTAGAATGATAACTTTAAATGTTTGTTTGAGTTATTATGGTGTTTGGATATTTGTTTGTAAGTTGTTAATTGTTGTTTGATGTTAACCCAAACCATACGTTCTTGGTGCCATGGGCAATCGAGATATCATGGGAGGGATTAAGGTTGGATAATTGTTAATTGATCATCGAGTAACAACCTCGCATTTTACAATCCGAGTACTTAGTTCTCTTTCATCACAAACAATTATTCAAGCACGAACCATGTCTATGTGGTTCTTTCTTGTAAGCATAAACATAAGTATGGATTAAACCTGAAATCTAGGGTGGTCACTTGTTCTTAATCTGTTACAAAAGTACGTTTTGATTTGCAATCTATTCAGTTATTATTAGTTTTTAAACCAAAACAATCCAATTCTTGATATTTAATTTTTGCATTTTAGGGCAATTGTAGTTAATTTACATGACTATAAGATAAACACATATTCCACAAACTCCCTGTGTTCGATAACCCACTTACCGCTAGCTAATTAGTAGTATTTGGTTTTAAATTTGATTGAGACTTCGACCTCACGTCAATCATGAGGAACTGGGCTGGTGCAGGGCCCAGATGAAAACGCAGAGGTATCACATGATGGCCCATAAGAGAAAGATGGGGCTGACAAAGTGGTGTTGGATTCTTGCAGAATAGGAGCCGTGTAGTGACTGTTTTCCAAGAAATGAGACAAGGGCAGATTATGCAGTATACTAGGAGGGGTATTGGCTTTGAATGGAAATTGAGATTCATCAAAACAAGCATGGCGGGTGATGTATATGCAAGACGTGGACGGATCCAAACACTTGAACCCTTTGTATTGGGAGTTGTAACCCATAAAGATACACGGTATACTTCGCGGTGCAAGTTTGTGCGAGGAGTAATTCCGTGTGTACGGGTAGACACGATAGGCAAAGGGGTGGAAGTTGGAGTAAAGTGGTTTGGTGGAAAACAAGACTTCATAAGGAGAGGCCCATCCCAAAAGTTTGGAAGGCAGACGATTGATGGTGTAAACAACGGTACTAAATGCTTCTACCCAATAGGAGGATGGAACATGGGCGTTGAACATCATGGCAAGCCCAGTTTCAACAATATGGCAGTGTTTACGTTCAGCACGACCATTTTGTTGGGGGGTGTATGGACAAGATACACGATGAAATGTGCCATTGGAAGTGAAAATATCTCGAACCGTTTGATTAATAAATTCAGTACCGCCATCGGTTTGAAAGGTCTTGACTTTAGTGTCAAATTGAGTTTGAACAAAGGTTATAAAGATGGATAAAATATGACAGAACTCATTTTTCCGACGTAATGGATAGAACCATGTGAAACGCGAGTAATCATCAACAAATATAACATAATATTGGTAGTTTTCATTGGAGACAACCGGCGATGGTCCCCACAAATCACAATGAACTAAGCCTAACGGTTTGGTGGCACATTTTTCATTTAGAGCAAAAGGCAATTTATGACTTTTAGATAAAGCACAAGATGAGCAAATATCGGGTTTAGGAAACAAAGATGTAACAGATAAGTAACCCAGTTTATTTAATTTAGATAAAACATCTATGGAAGCATGACCCAAACGAAGGTGCCATAACTCAAAAGAGGCTTTCGGTGAAGAACTAGAGATAGCCGACAAAGCAGTGGGGGCCGACTGGAGGACATAAAGTCCTTGTTCACACCGACCGTGGGCGAGAACCTGTTTCGTGTTTCGATCCTGAATGAAAAACATGGGAAAAGAAAACAAAACATCCAAAGCATTGTCAGTGGTTAGTTTACTAATGGATAGAAGATTATGTTGCAAGTGAGGCACGGTTAAAACATTTTTGAGATGGATGTTATGATTAATGGATGTTTCTCCAATATGAGAAATGGGTAGTGAGTTACCATTGCCAAAAGTAACCCGATTAGATCCCGTATACGGAGTGGCTTTGTCAAGGGAAGCAGGAGAAGTCACCATGTGATCGGAGGCACCCGAGTCCACAAACCAGTCCGGGGAAGATCCGGAAAGATGGCATTGTGCATGAAAGGCTTTCACCAAATCTTGATCAGGAGAGGCCGGAGTTGATGTGTATGAGGAAAGATTTGGACACATGTTGGCGAAATGGCCTTCAAGACGACACAGTTGACAGTGGGGAGGGCGTCGGCCACGACCCCGCCCACCTTGGAGACCACCGCGATGAAAGCGTCCCCCACGACCGCGAGCCAAACCAGAAGGTTTAGACTGCTGGGCCGAGAAAGCAGCAGTGGTAGCAGCAGGAGGGCCGTGAAGGGAGCGAAGAAAAAGTTCGTGACTTACTGCCTGGATGAGGAGATCTCGGAAGGCAGGAACCGGTTTGGAGGCACGTAAAACGGTGGAAAAGGTTTCGAATGTAGCACCGAGGCTACAGAGAAACCAGTGGACTTTGTCCGAGTCATCAACCGGATGACCCATTGTAGAAAGTTGATCGCAAAGAGCTTTAAATTGGCGGCTAAAATCAGCAACAGTGGAGGAGCCTTTTGAGAGGTGACGAAGTTGATCACGGAGATGATGAACACGTTCAATAGAAGTGTTGCTATAGGCGTTTGCCAAAGCAACCTAGATGTCACGGGCGGAGGAAAGGCCAAGAACTTCCGACATGGCTTCCTCGGAGAGGGAAGCATTGAGTATAACAGTGGCACGCTGGTCATCGGCTAGCCATTGAGAGTGGAGAGGGTTGGGGGCGGGTTTATTATCAACAGTGATAGTAGGGGGTGGGATGGGGTTGGTGCCAAGGACATGAGGAAGCAATTGTTGAAGAGATAGCAGGGGAGTCATTTGGTTTTTCCAAAGCAGATAGTTGGAGGATGTGAGTTTAATGGGAATCATGTGGAGAATAGTGTTAAGAGGGATGGACCCATCGGTAGTGGAAGAAGATGCAGCCATGGATGGAAGATGATGAAGAAGCCGAAGAGGAGAAGCTAGGGAAGGGGAAGGGTAAGGATCAAGAGGCTAATGATACCATATGATATGATTAATGAGGAATGGTTGGCATACCTCAAGAAGAGGTAAGGCCATATATTTATACAATACAAAAGTACACTAAGCATACATAAAGAATAAACTAAATACAACACAAGTCCATAAGAATGGACATATACTAAGAGTGGTTAATAGTTTCTAATAATACGTATGTAATAGTAAGTAAAAAAATTCATTTATGTTGGTATAGTTTTAGTTTAGAAGTTGTGAGGTGTCCAACTAAATAAAATTTTGAATTATATAAATAAAGGTATATGTAACATTTAAAGTAAGATATCAGGTTTTATGTGACATTGCTCGTGATATCTCATGCTTAGAGGATTCTTTTATATGAGAGCTCTCTCTTTTAACAATCCCTTTGTCACTCTTTCTTCTCATTTCTTCATCTCAACGTCATTCGCTCACATACTTTATCCGACCTCATCCTTTCACAAGAACATATCTTTCTACTTCACCTTATATTCTTCCTGTAAAAACACTCTCAAACTTCCTTACTTGGATGTTAAGTGGGATTCTCTAGTTAGTTTTTTGCAAAACTTTTTAATGGAAGCACTGTGTTTAACAATCAAAATCATGATCAAATAAACGTCGCTAGTTATGTAAATGATAGAATTGATCATAACATCAACAAAGCATGTTTTATACTAAAATAAGCATATTCATTAAGATTAAAATGAATTATAGGTGTTCAAATATTATCATTAAGGATTGCTTATAGGGGAGCGGCATTCCGTGGAAACGGCCTCCCCACAAAAATGTGGGGGAAAGACCGCGTACATCTTCCCTTAAATGGGACGGACCCTCCCTGGACCCTGCGAAAAAGCTCTTTGCAGCACCAGGTACGCCCTTTTTTTTTTTAGAACCCTTTTCAAATTGATAAGTATATGTCATCCTTTTCACAACAACTAAACCAGTATACTAGTAGAGATCTGAAGGGTTAATGTGTTACCAAAACTTATATTTATTTGTTTTGAAACAATTGAAGAATTTGTCTAAGTATTGTGGCTTGCGAGGGTTTTCTTGTTATGACTACATACGGAGCTTACTGCTACGTTTTGACCAAGCGTTGGTACTTGCAAAGTCATTGCGGAGGTTACTCATCCGATTGTCGAGTTCGTTAATTTGGCTAAGTATCCCCACTTGCAAGTATTTACGGAGACACACCACTTATGGAGATCAATACTATTTTGATACTAAATGTTACCACTTAGTACTTACGGATGCTTAGACCACTTGCAAAGACTAAACTTGATTACATGGTTTTATGTTATACTTGCACAGCTAAAAATCACTTATGAAATGCTTGTCAAATGCTTGAGTGCTTCGCAACCCTATAGTGTCCCATTTGAGTTTCCTTTGTGTCTCCTTTTGAGAAAACAATATGAAAGTGAATCTCTCACTTATATCAACATCACTTCGATCAAGCTTTGTTCTCACTTGAATGTTCCAGAAGTTCCACTTATTTTTTCATTAACTACTTGTAGTTTTAACATTTTTCTACTTTTTTTCCATTGATGTGTCATTCATTTTAGCTTCATTATGGATAAGTTTGATCCATTGGAAATCTCTCACATAGTAGAACACAAACCCGATAAATAATAATTAAATTAACAACATAATTATTCGTGTACAAAGCTAGAAAAAATCATATTTTTATTTTATTTTATATTCCAACAACTTTGTTTTGTTACATTTAAAGAACAATATGCAACATCTAGCAAGTAGCAAATCCCACATTAGCCCATCCAAACGAAATATACTAGGTTGAATGCATGTTCTTAATACCACTATGCATTTTGAGTGGTTGTAGATAAATGGATCTCTTCATAATTAAGTGTGTTAAGATTGGACTATCCAAAATCTTGTTTGGTTCACTGATTCTTTAGAATTAAAAAAATTTATATTCAAAATCTTGTTTGGTTGATCATCATATGGAATTTGAAGTGGAAATTGATTAACTTTCTTCCACTTATCTATGTGTCACACCCTCAATTTTCGCAAACGGGGTATTACCGTTAGGCGTGTGACTTCCAGGATCTCAGCCACTAGTTACACCAAACGACACGTAAATATAAAACATAATTTATTTATAAAGTTTGCTATTACCAAAGACTAAGTTTTTAACGTAAACATAACGGAAGTTGCGGAAGCATAGTAAATCTTAATTGTCTGAAATGGCGCAACACGCGCAAAACAAATAAATGAAATTTATTGAAAACGTTAAATAAGTCACGTGAGATGATAAATGCATGAATGAAATGCTCCTAAGCGTGCGCGTCTTGTGAACCTGAAAGAAACATGCTAAGTGTCAACGCAAGGTTGGTGAGTCCACAGGTTTTGATAAACAGCACAAGTAATAACCAATCCAGTAAACAAAGTAATATCCGTAGGTAGCTAACCTACTTAACAAGTTACATAGTGTATGAAGTTCGCAACCGACGTTGACAATGAACACAGTGCCTCGGCTGTGGCTACCAAACAACAGCAACAGAAAATTAGGTCAATTAAACACCCGTTCGACCACCGGTCGTGCTAGCGCGACTAGCCCGGGTGGGGTTTGTCAAACCCAGTAGATCTACTCAAAATTACCTCGCTGAAGAACACATATTAACGGTTCAAAACGTGAGGACTTAAATTGGTACAACACTAGTAAACATGCGATCATTACAGTAATACTGAATCAAATGAAAATAAGTTAGAACACACGTTTCTTTCACCCCAAGAAAATAAGTAAAATGGGGCTGAGAACTCACCTTGAATGCACAGCAATTGAGTAAAGTAAGAACAAAAGATTGGATTTTTGATCAACCTGAATGTACATTTAGTAAGTAATTAACAATAAGTACTAAATATTAAAGCATTAATGGTACGGTTCCGCGTTCGCGTCTCGGTTACGGTGTCAATTATCGATGTTCAGTTTTGCACTCATAACAACGCATAACGAACCCATCAAGATCATACATATAATGTATTATACACACAAATATAATATATTATATTCATACATACTATATATATTACATACACCCGGAATGCTCACATGTATGCTATTTACATATATTATCATACCAATTATATATTTATATATATATGTATATTTATATAATATACTTAATACACACCCACAGTACCACACACACTCATCTATAATAATTAATACATACACAGATGGAAACATACAAATGTACGTGCATAACATCATGAAGGAACACACACACGTTGAACACACACATCGCACCATTCATACTCACGGCCACATTCACATTCACACCTACAAAGTCTACTCATGTGTCCAAAAAAAATACACACATTGTGATTCACATACATATACAGTTTGCACAAACATGATGAACAACACATACCACATACATTCATAATACATGCATCACCATTCCTATTTGCTTCATACACCTTCATATATATTTTTGTCTTTCAATTCATACATGCAAAATAATAATAAGGGCACCCACTGCCTTAATTACGGCAGCTTGGGCGCACCACAAGGGAGCACACATAACAATTCATAAACCCACTGCATACCTATACGAACACATACACAGGGAAATCTATACGAACCTACACACATACACACTCATCCCTATGCACCCATAGTGTATTCATGAAAACTTATCACTCCAAACATACCACCAACACAACCTGCAATTAAGATATATATATATACATATATATACACGTACACAAACATCCACACACACATCGGCTACACATTCATACATACAAATATGATAGCAAACACACTCACGGTCGCAACCACATAAACCACTATCGCGGTTCATCCCAATACTTACATTCCTGCGTGACATCATGATATTCACAACGAATGCATCTACGATCACAACGACGTGCATAATCATCACACATACTAAACATTCAATCGGAACACACACAATCTCGTCGACAAGTACAAGTAACCGAAACGAACGCGTTATGTACCGCAATGTAAAAGATCATACCGTATCGATTATGAGAAGGCGACGAAACTTTTACGGAGGGGTGAGCGTGTGTATCGGTCGACCGGGCTGCGGAATCACACGCAGTTGCGGAATCACACGATTGCGTAGTCGACCGGGAGTAAGGCCTACCGAGGTGTTTGCTTGCGTATGAAGAGAGAGGACACGGGGGTGTTTGCTTGAGTCGACAGTGACGGCAGAAGCCTTTCGCGATGTGAGTTTTAGGGTTTGCGATAGTAGAATGAGGGTGAACGAGGGGAGGGGTGATGGATTCGGTTATATTAGATCAGGTAGCAATTTTGGCCAATTGCATTTATGTCCCTTAACTTTACATGATATTTAATTTGTGTTTAAAAGGTTTAGTTAACTTTAGTTAGTTCTAGTATAGGTTACATATAATAAAAAAGAAAAAAAGAAAAAAAAACTAATTAATCATAATAGTAATTATGATTCTGATAATAAGATTAATAATGGCAATAATAATAATTATAGTAAATACCATTACATTCCTTACAACTTGATTTAGTAGTATCAAGGAAACGATGTTAACCTGAAACTACGGGATGTCACACTATGAAATGTTTAACAATCTAATGAAATACTTAAAACTAGCATTCCAGTTCGATCTACTTAAAAATTTACTAACAAAATATCTTATTAATTTTAACAATATTTCATTCCATTCCAATTACATGTACTTTTCAGTTCTTTTATAACACATTTTGTGAATCAAACGACCCCTAAGAGTTTTCTAATCATGCATACTAAAGAGTGCGCATCACCAAGAAGACCAATAAGAGGCTTCAACCTATTGCAAATATGGGTGAGAATCAATTTAACACAAGTCTAATAGTTTCTTCACAAAGTTTGGATTTTACATCCAATTAGAAGAACCCCACAATGTATAAAAACGATATTGAAAAGTCGCAATATAATATAAGATAAACCAACCAAACCGATCTAAAATGTTTGGTGGGTCAAGAATCAATCTAGAAATTGCTTTGAGGTTCTAAAGTAATGTGTATTGTCTAAAGCATGTGTGTAACAACAATCATCAAAATGAGCTCGTGTAACTAGCAACATAAGAGCTTGTGTGAGCAGAGCTTTTGTTTTCATACTCGACTCAAAAGAGCTCCTAGAACATATGTTGTTCGATAGAAGTTTGGCTTGTGTAAAACACTAAATCGTAATAAGTAATGTGTTAAAAGAACACAACTTTCATTGATTTTAAATAATAATCTAATTGTTAGAATAGAATAATTATGATACGTCTAGATAAAATACACTTCAGGCCGCACAGAGTGCTTTGGTGCAAGGGTGTTAGTTGCCCGGGAAAAACCGGGTCGGCCTGGAACACCGCGCCTCAAGTTTTTATCTTCCCCAACTTGGTGAATATTCACCGAGATTTACCATCCAACGGCAAAAAAAATCCGATTGTTGCAAATTAATTTTTTTGACTATTGGGTTTTTTTAAAAGTATTTTTCTACACTATAAATACAACTTAAACTCAATTTTTTACACATCATCTTTACTCCAAATCATTCAGTAATCTACTCCAAATCAAACTCTACTCTACTTCAAAAGAACATTTATCGAACCAAAAAAACCATTAGTTTTTTTAGAAGTATATTTTTATTATTCAATATGTTAAATTTAATGTTAATGATGTGCTACTTTAATGAAGTTTGTTTTATTTTTGTTGAATTTAATTAACTTGTAAAAACTTTAAAAGAATTATTGAGAAAAATAGGAAAGCCGGGAAAAAGTAAGACAACGACACCAAGTAAAACGGAAAGAAAAACTGTAAAAAAAATGAGAAAGTTGATGTGACGATGATATGTCAAAGGGAGGGAAAATGAGGAAAACGAGACGGTTGCTAGTGACCTAATATAATTTCAGTCACTTTTCTTTAAGCTAACTTTCTATGTATATATATTAAGCGTTCCATTCGTTATAATAAAACATGACCCAAGCTAAGTTAGCTTTTCATTAACATACAACATGAGATCCCACGATAGATGCTTCGATTGGTTCCACTTGATCATCAATCCTCGTAACATTTAGTGTACTTAGGGTTTAAGATTTTGTTGAACAAATATGAAAAAGTTCAAAACATAATTATCCTATATTTTGTATTATATAACATTCAATCTGCATTTGTCTTGCCGGTTGAAGAAATATGCTATTTTCTCTCACGTTGTCTAGTATAAATAACCGTACAAACAACCCATAAAATGTAGAAATAATAGCAAGCAAAAACAATAATGGCATTAAGCATGGGAATCATGAAAATGATTATGATGATGTGCATGATCATACTTGTAGTGGTAGGAACTCCTACAATGGCATCAAAACCATTCCCGTTTGATGATCGTCCGGACGAGATTTGTTGCTACCCTGGTTACCCGTGTTGTGATGTCCCCTTTCCACCTGGTGCTGATGAGGATGAGAACGCTTTAGAGGTCGTTGCACCTTCGCCGTCCATGGCTCATGGTCAAAAGAATAAACCTTGATGTTGATCGAAGAAGCTACAACTAATAATGGCTTGGTTCATCTAAGCGACTTTATAACCATTGGGTGATTATGTATGTAATATAAGTCTTGTGTAATTGTGTTTAATTAATAAAAAGATAATGAAGAGTGTTCTCATGAAAATGAATTGCTTTTGTATGACCCTATGTGTGTGACTTGGGTTGACTGTAATGGGTTTGATATAATTTTATCAACATTTATGAGATATTGAGAATCCGTATGGATCATTCTTTTTACGATGTTTTAAGAAATATAACTATAAAAGATTAATTGTTTTCTTCTGCGGTTACTTAATAACTATAAGGATAAATTGAAAGTCGAAATAACTAAAAGGACAAAGTACACCATGTATGCGCGTTGAAAGAGGTTCAAATACAAATTGTATTTTTTTACAAAATGTGAGAATTACAAAATGTGAGAAGACACAATGAGTAAAAAATCACAAAAAATATATCTCACAATCTAAATCGAATTTCAAAAAAGTAATTTCGAGCTTTTGTTCCACTAGTCTTCCTCACTAAGAAAAAAATAAACAAAAAATAAAAAATAGTGTTTTTTTATTGTGGCATTTATAAAAGACACAATGACGTCATTGTCATTATAAAGACACAATGACGTCATTATGTCATAAAAAGACACAATGAAATTTTTTATTTTTTTCTGAAAAAGGACAACGAGAGGAACAGAGATTTCAAAGTACTTTTTTGAAATTCGATTTAGATTGTGAGATATAATTTTTTATGACTTTTTAGCATCACTGTGTTTTCTCCCACTTTGTAGTAAAAATACACATTGTATAATAACCTCACCCATACACGTTTAGTGATTTAGGTTCTTCGTAGAGTGATAGGACCCTACATTAACAACACGTCAACACTCATGTTTGGATCTTTTTCTCTCTTGAGAAAATTTAGTTGTTGTAATAAGTGAAAAATTGTAAGCTAGATTCTTTGTTTGTTTCAAGGGAGAAACAGGTTTTGTTTGTTTTCAGAAAGTTTTGTCCTCAATTGTTAAAACAATTGTTTTGTCTAGGTTTTATCAACAGATTTTTAATACTAAATCTTATTAATCCCAAACTAAACGTTAATTACACCTAGAAAGGAAGATTCTTTGTTTGTTTCAAGGAAGAAATAGGTTTTGTTTGTTTTTAGAAAGTTTTTCCTGGATGGTTAAACCAATTGTTTTGTCTAGGTTTTTGTCAATAAATTTAAATACAACTCTTATTTTTCCCAAACTAAACGTTAATTACACTAAGAAAACAAGAACATTGAAATATAAGGACAGTGTTAATAGAACAACTGACATAAACAACTCTTAAATCACAAACAAGATGAATTGATACAAAAAATGACTAAACTCAAGAATAGATAAGATTCATCATTATGGTGAAACCCTAATACAAATAATCGAAACCTAAGATCAATTGTGTTCGTTTCCATATAAATCTAAGCTAAATTTTTTATTTAGATATCTGTTCTTTCGAAAAGCAGTTGTGCATTTTAGGTAGATTTCTATGTATACCGATTGAATTGATCTGTGATCAGCCGGAGAAGATAAACATAATTTTGACTTATTTTGACCATGTATTGGTTGGTTTTGACCATATTTAGATAGGTTTGACCTAATTTTGGGTTATTGGATAGTTTGAACAATTTAAATGGTTAATTTAGTTTGTTTTGAACAACTTAAATTAAGACGAAATTTCTTAAGGGGGAGAATATGATACCCCGAGTCTAAATAAAACAAAATAATAATTTTTTTAATTAATCTTAATGGTCGTAAGATTTGACCAGTGGTTGTTATATTAGGTACTAAATAAGGCAAGAGAGAAGCTAGCTTCCTAAAGAAACAACAGTTTGAATCACAATAGCTAAAGTAGAAGAAGTGTTTTGAAACATACAAGATATTAAGATGTCGTACAACATGGGATATATATACCCAACGATTTTGGTAGTTACATAACTAACTTTTAACTAACCTAACTACCAAACCGACACATTTGTTTTGTTGTTAGACTTTTATCTTTGACTTTCTAATTTCTTGATTATTAAGATTTCAACAACCAATGTAATTTTAGCAAATGCTTTTCTAAGATCTTACTATAGACTAAGATACCATTAGAAAACACAAGAACACACTTTCTTTATAAAAATTCGAATGCAACATTCATAAGAGCTTAACAGATGGCTTGCATTTGTTAAGCCATATAGCATATAGAACTCGACGTGCATGGCATTGACGAGTCCAAAATGTTGTTCTATGTGCATCTTTAGAGCGCATATTAACCTAGTACCAAAACTCAAATATAGTAAAACATACAACTAGAGGTGGTAAAATTGATAGGTTAAGTTATATCGGGTGGGTTAACAAGTCTACACCAAAATTGGTCAAACCAAGTCAAACTCGGATATTCATATAACATCATAAGATCTCAAGCGAGCCTTGATAAGCTTTAGCTTAGAGATTGTTTTCATGTTTAAACATGAATTCCTTACGAGCTCGACTCGAAAGAGCTTGAGCATGAGTTGATTAACAATAGTTCGACTTATTTCATTATTTGAAGCCCTGAAATCATAAGAGTTTACGCGTTAAGTATTATTAAGAACATTATAAAATTTCAACATTAGTCTAATTACCATACAAAATTACTGATGAGACTTGTGTATAAAAATTACCCTTTAGGCAACTTTCAACCACATTTCTTTCATGATAATTTTTTATATATTCGAAGTGTTCTACCTGTTACAATAATTATACGATCTGAGCCAAGTTACCAACTCCATGTCTCCATTAACATACAACATGAAATCCTATGGCAGATGCTTCCATTTGTTGCTAATTGATGATCGTCGCAATATTTACAGCATTTAAGGTTTTTAATTATGAATTATGATAAACAAAGACCACAAAGTTCAAAACAAAATTATCCTATATTTTGTAATATATAATATTCAGTTTGTAATTGTCTTGCCGTTTAAAGAAATATACTTTTTTCTCACACATTTTGTTCTATAAATGAATGCACTGACCATCCATAATGTAGCAATAGTAGCAAGAAACAACAATAATGGCATCAAGCATGGGCATCATGAAAATGATCATAGTGATGTGCATGATCATACTTGTGGTGGTTGGAACTAATACAATGGCATCAAAACCGTTCCCATTTGATGATCGTCCCGATGAGGTTTGTTGCTACCCGGGTTACCCGTGTTGTGATGTCCCCTTTCCACCTGGTGCTGATGAGGAAGATGACGTGGTCGAACTCGTTGCGCCTTCACCTTCTATTGTGGCTCATGGTCAAAAGGTTAAACCATGATGTTGATGGAAGAAATGGAAAGAAATAAAGGTTTTATTAAGTCTAAGCGACTTTATAATGATCAACAAAATTATGTATGTGATATAAATCTTGTGTAATGGTGTTAGATCAATGATAAGTATGAAGAGTGTTCTCATGAAAATAAATTGATGAAATGTTCTTGTATGATTCTTGACTGAGAATAATGGAAACTCTCTCTACCAAATAGGGTAGGAGGCAATTCTATATATACACACATGTGGTTACAATAAAGGTACAAGAAAATAAAAGAATTACAATGAGACCCATAAAGAATTTAATGTTTAACATCCCCCCTCAAGCGAGACGGGGGCGGACCTAACGAGAGCATGTCTCGAAATAACTGAAACTGTGAGCGAGGAAGACTCTTCGTAAATATGTCCACAACTTGAAGCTTGGTTGGAACGAATTTTGTGTAGAGTTTACCAGAAGCCACCAATTCACGTATAAAATGGTAATCTAAGTTGACCGGCTTGTCGCGTGCACGAGTCAAAGATAATATTTGTATAGTTCCTTAGTACCAAAACTATGTAGCAAATGGTAAGAAGGGTGTCGAATCACAAGGAGTATGTGGTTTGTGTTTAGAATTGAATTGGACTATCGAGTTAATTATGAAGCTTGCTATTTTGTTTATAAAAGTTTGATATGTTTACTTGAAATGGTGTTGAAACTTTGTCCAACACAAAGAAATGAACAAAATACAAAGGTTACTTAAAATGATTAATAAAACTTGGCAAACTTAGAACAATGGTTAACAAAATAACGTTTAATAATAAGGTTCACCCCCGGTTGATATCCTAAGGTTATGGTTCTACCAATCCAACTAACTTGCATCAAAGGTATGATTTATGCTAATGAGTTCATCGTTACAAGGTTTAGGTGTCAAGAATTGTCAACGTTAACACGGACAATAATACACTTCATTACACAAGAACATTCAAACTCTACATATACATAGCACACATGAACAACTTCATTTCTCAAAGACAAATTTCATAATCATTCATTCAATTCGGGAATTCAAGTTAAGATCAAAATACTAGCATAAATGTTTCAAGCAATCAAATACAAAACACAAAGATGCAATCTAGTTTTCAAAGTTAACAAACCATAGTCTTACAATATTCAAACCGGGGGAAAACCCAAAGAAGATTAGCCTCTCATGTTGTTTGAGGCTTGGATTCCGGGTGATGATCTTGTTTGTAATTCCATGTCACTTGGATTTTGCTTGACTTTTGATGATGATGAAAAGCTTCACTTGTAAAAATTTCTTCCTTCAACTTCGATGGATGGTTGTTGATGATATGAAGATGAATAATGTTGGAGAGATGAAGATGATGGTTAATGATGAAGATATTGGATCTTGGAGACAAAAACAAGTGAAAGGGTCATAGCCTCATGTGTGTTCCCCCCTTTTCCTCCTTTTCCTCCTTATTATATGCCTTTCTAGCTTCCCCTTTGAAAAACCCCGTTTAAACAAGTCAAACAACACAAGTGGGCATTAAAAATCCGATATGACAATCTAGAGGGCGTCGGCGACACCCTATTAGGGCGTCGGCGACGGGCTCCAGAAACTGCATTTTTTTCTTTGTTTGTTTTCGCGTATCCGACTGTTCCGGGCTCCATTCCGACATCCCATATGACCCCCCGAAGTGTATTCTTAATTGTTCCGGACCTAACAAAAACAAACACATCAACATAGATCATTTGAACTCGAAGTTATGCTATAAATATGCCATTTTATGCTTTTAAACCCGAGCTTTTACCCGCGTATCACATCCCCACACTTATCTTTTGCTTGTCCTCAAGCAAACTTCAATACAATATTTTTCAAAACATTACAAGACATTTAGAAATTCTCACCTTCTATCAAGTTAATAGTCCAAAGTCATACCCGCCCCTCAAGTCCATAAGTGAATGATATATGTAATAACAAACCAAGACTTGCCTAATTAATTCTACCATGCTTTAAACTCTTGCACACATATTTCATGCCCCTCACAATGATACGCTCCTCTCGGCTATTTTGTGGACTAGCATGTGATGTGCTAGTATGTTTTTCACTCAAAACCATATGCAATAATGTGAGCATAAGCTTGTAAAGCAATCGTGCCTCCACCGCTTTAATGGAATAATTCCCAGATCAAAGGTCTTTTGTGGTTTTTGGGCTTAAGCTTGGGTGAGGAATAAGGTTTTATTTAGTGGCCAATGTGATGAGAAATCCAAAACAATACAAACTACTAATAATGGCACTCAGGTAATTTCTATCCCAATGCTTTTCTTATTCTATTTTTTTCTTTTTCTTGACATCTTTTCTTCAAACACAATGTATATATCTTTTTCATCATTCAATTTTTTTATTTTTATTTATTTTTTTTTTCAAATATATATAACTAAAGAACACTAATTTGACTAACACTTAAACAAAATCAATTGGATTCTCATCAAAATTTTCAATAGGATAACTCTTGATGCTCGGCTAGTGGGTTGACAAACGAAAGGACAATTCATTACACATACTTGTGTTCGTATAAATAGGCTCAAAATTGGCAACTAGGGGTATAGTTTTGTAATCTTTATGGGTAATAGGGAATAATGAGGGATCCTAATGCCTTTTCATCTCCGTTCACATATTCCTTTGCGGTCTTAGCACGTATCAACCATACAAGTTCTACCAATTAATCGCATAATGATCACACTCAACAAATGAACTTTATATATATGTAAGTGATCTAGGAATCTAGGTAAGTATGGCTCAAAACTCACATGATGGAGGAGAAATGGGTTGCCGACATGTAGCATGTGTGTTTATTTTAAAGCATGCTAAAACTAGTTAGGCATCTCACTTAAAGTTTTTTTTAAAGACACTTAGTGAAGCTATTCGAGGCAACCATGACTAACGACCTTTTACCCAATTTTCTTGGTTTGAAATTCTTTTAGTGACATTCTAAGTTGTTTGCATAAAATGAGGACCAAAAAGTATTTGAAAATTTGAAAATTTTTCAATTTTTCCCCCATCCCCACACTTGATGTTGACATTGTCCTCAATGTGGGTGAAAATCTTTTCAAAACATAAGAGATGTGATACAAATTTCTTCCCAAAGGTTTCCCCGTTCTAAAACAACGTTCCACTTATTCAAGATACTAAGATAATCATGCTAAAAGGAACATGTGCACCTGAATTTCTTCACTTTTTCTTGGCATTAGCTTTTCAATCCTAGTAGCACAAAACCTGCAATTGTAACAAATTGTGTAGAAGCAAGCTTCTCACCTCTTTGACAACCAATCAATTAGCATGAATTGTGGAACTCCCATAACCACTTAATAAAAACAACTACAGAATTAAAAGGAACAGAAAAAACAAACACACTCAAACATTTATCTAAACTGTACAAACACATAAGTCATACCTCGCCACCTATCTTTGGTAGCGCTCATTTGGATCTCTTGGCGGGTATGGTTGGTAAGGATAGCCAGTCAGAGCAGAAAACATCTCATTGAAGTTGTCAAATGCTCCCCTTCAGTTGGTGGTGGCGCAGGAATGGGAATGAAGCTGGACGCCACGCCCTGGGGCCAATGCGCTGACTGTTGCACCTCTTCTGGCTGGTCCCTGATGGTCGAATAGTCTGTCCACGGGGTGAACTCTTGATAGCTTCGACCTGCTTCAAAATCCCGGTGATGCCTTTCCTGTTCTTGGAGAATGTAGGCGTTGTTGACAGCCATTTGTTGGGCTGTTGCAAGGGCCATCCAACGCCTGTCTTCTAACTGTTCCCTTTCCATCCGTCGGGCTTCTTGTTGTGCCCAATGTTCCTCTTGCTGCAGTCTCACACCCTTTCACTCTCTCTTCTTGCTTCCTCCACTTCTCTCATTTCTCCCATCAAAGCAGACACATTGTCATATGTCTGCCTGTGCCCGACCTGCAAAGATTCCCAACCCGGCTGCCTTCGTCTCACGGTGAATTCAGCTACATTATCAGACACCTCTCGATGTTGACGGGCAGTTCGCCTTCTTGAGGGCCTCGTTTCCTCAGGTTGTTCCTCTTCTTCCTCCATGGCCTCAAATTCATCCGGAGGAAGAGCATCTGGGTCTCTTGCAGTAAAAGACTGTCCGGTTTCAGTATCCCGGACAACAAATGTAAACCCTTGCTGTTCAACAAAGATCTTTGATGCTCTCATCTTCTTAAAATCAAAATAGTCCAACGGTTTACTGACCCAGAGTGCCTCTGGAGGAAGGCAATCTTGTTGCACGATCATAGCACTAATCAATCGAATATATGGGACCATTTTCCTAGCATATAGTTCCCTTGATTCCCAAATATTCATCATCACTATATGTCTCCATGAGAGTTTAGGGCTTCCATAAAGCAAAGAGTGTAAAATTCTGCAGTCCCAGGTTCTCACTTTCCCTCGATCTCCCAATCTTACCATCACATTTTCAAGGGAGATATCTTGTAGAATTTTTCCTTCGAGAGATAAGTGGTTCCTCTCAAGTTCGGAACCTTCACGGAAAGGAACAGTTAAGCTGATTAAATTTACCGGATCTGCTTCTAGAACGGGCCTTGAAAAAAATCGATCCATATTATAGTAATAATAGTTGCCCTGGCCCAAAGAATCAAATTGGGCGATCCGGTTCATCGTCTCAAAAGACATCACCATAGTACCCGCACCGGTTTCCCCTGATAACCTCCATTGTGATGGATGGCTGCTTTTGTTTTCAAATCTTAATGAAGCCATCCATTCAGCCACCGCCCCCAAATAAACTCGGTGTGTATTTGCAGCACACCAATCTAAAGCTCTCTCCCACCCTAGAGCTTCAAATTTTTGTGTTATTCCTATCTTTGAGAGCTCTTCAGTGTTAACCACTCTCTCTGGCACACACACACCTGGGACGCCATATTGGACCTTTGCCATTTTCCACTTCCACAAACGGATTTCAGTAGCTCTATTGTGAAAGTCGGATAATCGTTTTTGGGCGTCGGATTCCCATTTCTCCCTAATTCTGTCATTCTTATGTTGTGTCCACGTCCAATCTTGATGAAATAGCCTTGCATCATCTTCAGTAACAGAGCTTTCTTGCTCCCAGTTCATCACCCTACGAGAGGATGAACTTGCACCTCTTGAGGCCTTGCTCCTTTTTCTACTCGCCATTGAACTACAACACAACAACCAAATGCACCCATTAATTACTTTCATTCAAACAATTCCAACAAATAGGCATAGATCATGGTTTTGTAAGCATATGGTCACCTTGCAATTCTTAATAAACAAGTATGTTCTTGACAAACAATATGTTGCATTATCTTCAAAATTTCAAGTTTATTTTCAACAATGAGGTTTCCTTTATATTTATCCATGACATACCATCATATGCTTACAACCATGTATACAACTTTTCATAACTTTTATTTTTGTTCTATGCCTATTTCTCAAGAGCAATTGTGCTAAAACCCTCTCCCCACACTTGTTTTGTATCTACATTCATCATACATAATCTAAACTCAACCAAAGGTTCCTACTCAACAATCCATACATAGTCAAAACTAGTTTCACTAATCACATTCATGTTCAAGAGACAATTTCTACAAACTATGCAATGCTAGTAATAGAATGAGAAGAAACCATACCTTATATGCTTAGAATTTCACCCAACAAGTTGCAATAGAAAGGTTCTTGAAGGAAAACCCAAAAATCCGAATTTTGCACCTTAGATTTCTCTTTAACAACAAGGAATTAGCAAAATCTATGCTCGGGGTTTTGTTCCTCACGAAAAACTAAACACTTTAGACACAAGAATGGTTGGATTTGGTTAAGTTTGGAAGAAGTTGGGTTATGGAGAAATTAGGGTTCTTGAGAGTTTTTGGGGAAGAAGAGAGAAAGAGTTGGGTTTGATGGATGAAAATGGGAGTGAGAATGTGTTTTGGGGTGAAATAGGGGTTGTGTGGTTGAAAAATCCGGAGGGTGGGGTTTGGGTGGTTGAGAGTGGGTTAAAATTTGAAAAAAATAAAAAATTTCCCGATGGCTGGATAGGGGGGGCGTCGGCGACGCGCAAGTAGGCCGTCGGCGACGCGGCTTGGATAGTTCATTTTGGTCTACGCCTTAGGTTGCTGTCTACGGGCATGCTGGTCTACGGGGTAGGCGTCGGCGACGCCGGATTTGCCCGTCGGCGACGGGATCTGCAACTACCATTTCTATTTTTTTTTTTTTCAAATTCATATATAAATAAATATCACACAAAAACTAACACCTACTTAACACACATGAAATATGTAAATATGTAGATATATATATATAAAAATTACATACTTATATATATATATAAAAATCACACCTAAAATATAAAAAAAATTAACACACGCACACCATAAAAAAAATAATAAAAAAAGAAAATAAAATAAAAAATGTAGCTATATATACCTTATACCTATATATATAATACCCCTCCGAACACACGTGTATTGTCCCGAATACACACAAGTCGCACGCGCAACATGATTTTGTGACTCGGATTCGGATTGGCAATTCTAAAAAGGCTGAAACGGTTTATACTAAACTAAGCAATGCAAAGCAACAACTATGTACAAGTTACCTTTCGTGGGTTGCCTCCCACGCAGCGCTAAGTTTACCTGTCGTTAGCCGGACTTTGTGGTGCTGCGATCAAATCGTTACCTCATCAAGAGTGCTCAACAACAAGCACTCGGATTGTTTGTCCGCCCCATTTATGTCATTTGGTTCCAGATATGGTTTGAGGCGGTGTCCATTCACCGTTTGCCTTAAATGGTCATCAAAGTCTTCAATCTCCACGTCTCCAAAGTTGCCCACCCGGATGATCAAATATGGACCAGTCCATTTACTTTTTAGCTTTCCGGGAAATAGCTTTAGACGTGAGTTATACAACCATACCTTTTGTCCGGGCTTGAATTCCTTCAAACGAAGCTTGGCATCATGAACCCGCTTCATCTTGTCCTTGTATGCGGATGCGGTTTCATAGGCTTCGTCCCTTATTTCTTCTAACTCATTCAGCGTCAGTTGTCTTTGTTTACCTGCGCACTCATAATTCATATTAACATTTTTAATTGCCCACAAGGCACGATGAGTTAATTCTACAGGTAAATGACAACCCTTTCCATAGACCAACCGGTAGGGAGTGGTTCCAATAGGCGTCTTGTAAGCGGTACGATACGCCCACAAGGCATCATCTAGTTTAGTTGACCAATCCTTTCGATCGGGTCGTACCGTTTTTTGCAAAATTTCTTTGATCTGCCTATTAGAAACCTCTACTTGTCCACTTGTTTGTGGATGGTATGGTGTTGCAATTCTATGGTCAACACCATAACGTTTTAGAAGTTTGCCAAAATTGAAGTTTTGAAATGTGATCCCCCATCGCTTATTATCACGCGAGGGATACCAAATCTTGAAAAAATGTTGGTCTGGACAAACTTGCATACCACCTTATGGTCATTGGTCTTAGTGGCGATTGCTTCTATCCATTTAGAGACATAATCGACCGCCACCAAGATATAGAGATTACCAAAAGAGTTTGGAAAAGGGCCCATGAAGTCAATGCCCCAAACATCAAAGATTTCCACCACCAAAATTGGTTGCATAGGCATTTCATCTCTTCTTGTCACACTCCCCATTTGTTGGCATCTTATGCAATTCTTAGCAAATTCATGGGAGTCTTTGAAGATGGTAGGCCAGTAAAAACCACAAGAAAGGACTTTGTGACCCGTCTTTTGTCCACTGAAATGTCCTCCACATGCCGATTCGTGAAGCACGCTCAATACACATGGGATCTCCTCATCCGGTAGACATCTTCGGATGATTTGGTCGGCTCCAACTTTGAACAAGTCCGGTTCATCCCAAATGTAATGCTTTGCTTGAGCCTTGAAGTGTTGTTTCTTTCTTCTACTCCATCCTTCCGGCAATGTACTAGGGGTTATTGGTGGTGATAGACATGATGTATTCATCCGGGAATTGTTCATTTATCTCCGGCGTGGTATCTTCTTCCACCGGTTGAATTCTTGACAAATGATCCGCTACTACATTTTCACTCCCCTTCTTGTCTCGGATTTCAAGATTGAATTCTTGCAATAACAAAATCCAACGAATCAACCTTGGTTTCGCGTCCTTTTTCTCCATGAGGTACCTAACAGCAGAATGGTCAGAATAGACAATAACCTTGCTACCCCATATATAGGACCGAAATTTATCTAAAGCATATACCACCGCAAGTAATTCCTTCTCAGTTGTTGTATAATTCAATTGAGCATCTGAGAGGGTTTTACTTGCATAGTATATGGCAACGGGTTTCTTATCAACCCGTTGACCCAAGACAGCCCCAATAGCATAGTCACTCGCATCACACATTATTTCAAAAGGCAGTTTCCAATTAGGTGATTGCAAGATTGGAGCTTCAATTAGTTTTTGCTTCAAAATGTCAAAGGCTTTTACACATTCTTCATTAAACTCAAATGGGGCATCTTTTAACAGTAGATTACACAATGGTTTGGTTATGACACTAAATCCCTTTATGAATCTTCTATAAAAACCGGCATGCCCCAAGAATGACCTAATGCCCTTAACATTTGTGGGGTGAGGTAAAGTGGAAATAACCTTCACTTTAGCATGGTCTACCTCTATCCCACGGCTAGACACAACATGACCCAATACTATCCCCTCTTGAACCATAAAATGGCTCTTTTCCCAACTAAGGACCAAATTGGTTTCAACACATCTTTTTAAAACTTTTTCTAATTGAAGCAAACATAATTCAAAAGATGTGCCAAAAATTGAGAAATCATCCATGAAGATTTCTAATGACTCCCCCACCATATCTGAAAAGATACTCATCATACACCTTTGAAAGGTGGCGGGGGCATTACATAACCCAAAGGGCATTCGCCTAAATGCGAACGTGCCATAAGGGCAAGTAAATGTGGTCTTTTCCTGATCTTCCGGATGAATAGCTATTTGGTTATAACCTGAATAACCATCTAGAAAGCAATAAAATTTCTGACCTGATAGTTTCTCAACAATTTGATCAATAAATGGTAAGGGGAAATGATCTTTTGAGGTAGCAGCATTCAATTTCCTGTAGTCAATACAAATTCTCCACCCGGTTACTGGCCGGGTAGCTACCTCGTTACCTGAGTCATCTTTAACAATTTGGATGCCCGCCTTTTTTGGTACAGTTTGTGTAGGGCTCACCCAAGTACTGTCAGAGATTGCAAAGATGATACCTGCATCTAGCCACTTCAATACCTCCTTCTTGACTACCTCTCTCATGTTTGGGTTCAACCTTCGTTGGGCATCATGTGATGGTTTGACTTCCGGATCCGTGATGATTTTGTGCATAACAATTGAGGGGCTAATTCCTTTTAGATCCGCAATAGTCCATCCAATCGCCTCCTTGTTAGCAATCAACACCTCCATCAACGCACCTTCCTGTTCAATAGATAGATTAGAAGCAATAATAACAGGTAAAGTTTCATTCTTACCAAGGAAAGCATATTTTAAATGCTTTGGTAATTCTTTCAATTCAACTTGTGGTGGCTCTTGCAACGAAGGTTTCAACCCGGTGTCGATCTTCTCGGGTAGTGGTTCCACTTGAACCGACCATGGTGGTCGTTCACTCCTCATGGCCGCACTCATTATCTCCCTTTCTTCCTCCTCTAGTTGCTTTTCAGTTTCCACTCTCAACCTGTCAAACATGAAACAATCCTCCATTGTGTTTTCCTCATCAACGACCATGTCACATAGAGGTGTACACTCATCAATAATGTCGGCTATGTAGCATTCATCATTAATGGGAGGGTTAGTCATTCCTGAAAACACATTAAGTCTCAACCTATTGTTACCAAATGTCATGTCAACCGTTCCCGTTTTACAATTGATTTGAGCATTTGAAGTTGCCAAAAATGGTCGACCTAAGATAACCGTAGGTTGTTTGGTTTGATC
The DNA here is from genome assembly GCA_024085815.1 of Flaveria linearis. Taxonomy (NCBI): domain Eukaryota; kingdom Viridiplantae; phylum Streptophyta; class Magnoliopsida; order Asterales; family Asteraceae; genus Flaveria; species Flaveria linearis. The sequence goes on from CM044003.1 coordinate 90,368,686, forward strand.
TATGGAAACATAATCAAGTACTAAAAAGTCCACCGGATAATAAAAATTCTCAACTTTTACTATCACATCAGTAATTATCCCACGGGGAAGCTTGGGTGTTAAATCGGCTAATACCACGGTGGTCTTAGCTTCTTGAAGCGGACCAAAGTCGTATTGGTCATACAAGCTACCCGGTAAAATACTTACACTAGCACCAAGATCCAAGAGTGCCCTTGTCATTTTGAATTCTCCCACTTGAAGAGGTATAATAGGCGCTCCCGGGTCTTGTAGCTTAGGTGGAAGGGCACCCGAAAGAATAGAACTCACATTTTCAGTCAAATCAAGCTTTTTAGGGAATTTATGAGCTCTCTTTTGGGTACATAATTCTTTTAAATACTTAGCATATGAAGGAACTTGTTTGATTGCATCTAAAAGTGGCAAATTAATTTTCACTTGTTTAAAAATTTCCCACATTTCATCTTGTTGTGGACCTCTCTTCTTTACCACTTTTTGCAAGGGTGCCTTAAGAGCTTCGGGAAAAGGGACGGTATTACCCTCCACCACCTTTTCCTTAGCCTTAGGAGTTTGTGTAACCTCAACGGGTTTGGTTTTAGATTTTTCAGAAAAATTTTCATTTTGACTAGTTTGGCTACTTTCACCCTCATCATCACTTTCATCAGTAACATCTTCCACCACCCCTTCAACAAATTGGGGTGGTGGTGGTTTAACACCATTATCAATTATCTTACCACTACGCAAAGTAAGTTTATTAATTGATACCTCGCGTGTGCTTTTAGAATTTGAGCCTTGATGTTGTGGATTCACGGTTGTATCACTTGGCAATCTTCCACCGCTTCCCTTAAGTCGGCCCAAATCTTCGGCTAGTTGACCAACTTGTCTTGCGAGAGCTTCATGTGACTTATCTCTTATTCATTTGCTCTCTTCATCTCCTTGATGTCATTGTTAGATTCTTTCACCATGTTCATAAGAGCATCTAACTTTGCACTCAACGAGTCATCTCCACCACCTTGGCTTCCCGATGGTCCACCTTGATTATTGTTGTAATTTCTTTGGAAGTTACCATCCCGATTGTAGCCTTGATTACCTCCTTGATTGTAGTTATTCCTTTGGTAGCCACCTTGGTTGTAATTTCCCCTTGATTGTTCCCTTGGCGGTTTTGATAGCCTTGTCTACCTTGATTGGCCGGTTGAAAGTTTGGGTTCATTTGGTTTGAAGGATTGCCATACCTAAGGTTGGGATGGTTCCTCAAACCTGGATGATAAGTGTTGGAGTTCATGTCAAAAGGCTTCCGGTCTCCATAAACTTGATTCACCTCTTCGGTTCCTTGAGGCATGTTTACTTGACAACTATCGGCTCTATGACCAATGTCCCCACATTCTTCACAAACCGCGAATTGAACCGCATTTACATCTTTCTTCTTCATGCGAGCTAACTCCCTTTCCAACGCGGCTATTCGATCCTTTGCACTTGAGTCAATGTCGGAGGTGGATTTTGGAATAGGGTGCTTTGCTTTCCTATCCGCGGATTCTTCGGCTCTTGAGTTCTTACTCATCCTTTCAAGGAACTCCCAATCCTCTTCCTCGGGGTTATTCAACAAGGTTCCATTGCTAGTAGACTTGAGGTATTTTCTTTCTTCTTTTGTCAATCCGTTCACAAAACTCTTCACTAGCTCCCAAAGCTCAATTTGGTGATGTGGACATTTTCTTATCAACTCTTTAAAACGAGTAAAAGCTTCATGAAGTGGCTCTCCGGATTGTTGTTGGAATGTCCGGATCTCGTCCCTCATTTCATCCGTTTTGGCCATTGAATAGTATTCGTCAAGGAAGACTTGTTGCATTTCTCCCCATGTTCGAATACTATTAGCCGGCAAGGTTAAAAACCATTGCTTTGCCTTGTCCTTCAATGAAAATTGGAACAATCTTAAACGCACCTCATCTTGTGAGAAATTGTGTCCTCCAATCGTGCCACATATGTCGGAGAATTCGGATATATGTGTGTAAGGCTCCTCCGTTGACATGCCATGAAAGTGAGGTAAGATGTTGATGTAGTTGGGCTTGCAATCAAATGAACGCCTTCCCGGAATCGGGGGAACAATAGGAGAGACATTGTCCGATATGATGGGTCGAAACCTACCATTCACGCCTTGTGTTCGAGCTTGTTGAGGTTGTTGGCGTGGGGGACCATTCACTTCTTGATGCATTGGGTATCTTCTTTGTGGTCCTTGATTAGCTACACCGACAAACTGAGGAATTCGGTTTGGGTTGGCATTCATGTTTGGATTCCTAAATTGGTTTTGTCTATGTTGACGGTTGTAGTTGTAGTTCTCATTCTCCATATACCCATGGTTCCATTCATCATAATTATCACCTTGGTAGCCATAATCACCATCATACCCTCCTTCATTGTAGAACCCCCATTGCCTTCATTGTCATACTCATAATCATCACTATCACCCGTGTGATAGGTGTGAACACTCACCCGTTCGGGTGATTGGTAAGATGGAACACTAAATGGCTCATCCTCATGAATGGCATTTCTTAGCTCGTCTAAGTTTGGTGGGCCAAAGTGACCCATGGGGTTTTGGTTCACATGTTCAAAAAGTGGGTTACTATGGCTATGAGCTTGTCTACGGTTTGGGTTGAGGTTACGGTCATTGGTAGGTGGTGGTGGTGGATTTTGTGGAATGTTGTGTTGTGGTGGGGGTCGGTTGTTACTACCTCCCTCCATTTGGTTGGCTCGGTTCCTTCTTGCAAAGCGTTCAATTTCCGGTTCAAACACCAACGGAAAGGTTCTTCCGGATGCTCTAGTATGCATGCACTACCTGTGATCTACACAAATAACACACCCAACATAACAAGGGAAAAGGAATGATGCAAAAAAAAATAACCAAACACTTAAACAGAAAATTACAAACTAGTCAACACAATTCTACACACAAAGCGCACTACTCCCCGGCAACGGCGCCAAAATTTGACCGGCTTGTCGCGTGCACGAGTCAAAGATAATATTTGTATAGTTCCTTAGTACCAAAACTATGTAGCAAATGGTAAGAAGGGTGTCGAATCACAAGGAGTATGTGGTTTGTGTTTAGAATTGAATTGGACTATCGAGTTAATTATGAAGCTTGCTATTTTGTTTATAAAAGTTTGATATGTTTACTTGAAATGGTGTTGAAACTTTGTCCAACACAAAGAAATGAACAAAATACAAAGGTTACTTAAAATGATTAATAAAACTTGGCAAACTTAGAACAATGGTTAACAAAATAACGTTTAATAATAAGGTTCACCCCCGGTTGATATCCTAAGGTTATGGTTCTACCAATCCAACTAACTTGCATCAAAGGTATGATTTATGCTAATGAGTTCATCGTTACAAGGTTTAGGTGTCAAGAATTGTCAACGTTAACACGGACAATAATACACTTCATTACACAAGAACATTCAAACTCTACATATACATAGCACACATGAACAACTTCATTTCTCAAAGACAAATTTCATAATCATTCATTCAATTCGGGAATTCAAGTTAAGATCAAAATACTAGCATAAATGTTTCAAGCAATCAAATACAAAACACAAAGATGCAATCTAGTTTTCAAAGTTAACAAACCATAGTCTTACAATATTCAAACCGGGGGAAAACCCAAAGAAGATTAGCCTCTCATGTTGTTTGAGGCTTGGATTCCGGGTGATGATCTTGTTTGTAATTCCATGTCACTTGGATTTTGCTTGACTTTTGTTGATGATGAAAAGCTTCACTTGTAAAAATTTCTTCCTTCAACTTCGATGGATGGTTGTTGATGATATGAAGATGAATAATGTTGGAGAGATGAAGATGATGGTTAATGATGAAGATATTGGATCTTGGAGACAAAAACAAGTGAAAGGGTCATAGCCTCATGTGTGTTCCCCCCTTTTCCTCCTTATTATATGCCTTTCTAGCTTCCCCTTTGAAAAACCCCGTTTAAACAAGTCAAACAACACAAGTGGGCATTAAAAATCCGATATGACAATCTAGAGGGCGTCGGCGACACCCTATTAGGGCGTCGGCGACGGGCTCCAGAAACTGCATTTTTTTCTTTTGTTTGTTTCGCGTATCCGACTGTTCCGGGCTCCATTCCGACATCCCATATGACCCCCCGAAGTGTATTCTTAATTGTTCCGGACCTAACAAAAACAAAACACATCAACATAGATCATTTGAACTCGAAGTTATGCTATAAATATGCCATTTTATGCTTTTAAACCCGAGCTTTTACCCGCGTATCATAAGTCAATATGTTTGGCCCGTTTATGAGAGACTGGATTTTGTGTCATAAAGAGTGCACTTTGATAATCACATAGCAGTGTGGGTCGAGCAGGAGGAAGTGCATGAAGTTCCCGAAGAAGGTGCGTAAGCCAAATTATTTCAGCAGCGGTGTTTGCCATAGCCCTATATTCAGATTCACAACTGGATCGAGCAACACTTGGTTGCTTTTTGGCACTCCACGATACTAAGTTGCCACCAAGGAAGATGGAATACCCATAGGTAGATCTTCAAGTCTCAATGCAGCGAGCCCAATCGGCATCAGAATACCCAACGATCGATGGAGAGTTTCTCTTCCGAAACATGAGTCCAAATGAGATAGTACCCTTAATGTACCGAATGATGCGTTTGACGTGGGAGTAGTGTTCAACAGGGTAGGAGGCAGTTCTATATATACACACATGTGGTTACAATAAAGGTACAAGAAAATAAAAGAATTACAATGAGACCCATAAAAAATTTAATGTTTAACATTGACCGTGATTCTATGCGTGTGTGACTATGTGTGGGGAGTTTGATATAAAACTTTATATTTTATGAGATCTGCAAAAATAAATATGGATTAGAGTAAATTACATTTTTCGTCCTTTAGTTTTATAGTAAATTTTATCTATTGTCCTTGAACAAAGAAAATTAAAGTAATTATCTTTTACGTTTAAGTTTTGTTACATGTTCAGTCCTTTACTCTAACGTCCATTTGTTTTAATGTTCAGTCCTTTACTCTTGTTGTCATTGTGATTTGTGGGGTTCTGTTAGAACTCAATCTCTAGGTGGAGCTTAATTGATGAATCACGAAGGGTCTCAAGAAGGTTTTGGGTGTTTGTAAATGGTTTAGAACAAAAAAAAATTGTAATTATAATTAACAATAGTTACATGTAATTACTTTTGTATAAATTTAGTAAAAAGTCATATTACCTATTTTTCAAAAAACTTTATATCATTATTTTCACAATATCTTTGTTTTGTTACCCTTTAAAGGACAATATGTAACCTCTAACATATCCCACATCATCCCATCCAAAGTAGATCGAGTTACCAGATCGGATGCACGATCTAAAATACAACAATGCATTATAAGTGCAATGCTTCTTGGATGAATATTAGACAAATTCATAGTTACGCATGCTTGGGTGTGACTATGAGAGTCATCCTAGACGAATGACCAACATGAAAGTTTCCATACGAGTAAACAAAAAGAGTTTCATCTGAGCAGAACATATGCTACTTTTTAGTATAAGGGTAGGATGTTCACACAATGCACCATAGTGTTATAGTAACTAGAACCACGCAAGTTATATATGTGTTACACAATAATAAGACAGTGGTAGTTTGACTGTATAAAAAATAAGTTCTTGCTTAGTGGCTAGTCCCTATATCTAAGGGGCTCCCGCTCCCAATTTTCTTGATCATACACTAGATCATACATTATTTTTTGATTACTTGAATATGATTTTGTATTCATGTCTTGTCAATATATGAAAATTTGTTGGGATAAGACTTTGCTATTTATCGTATTTTTTTATGTTTCATAAATTATAACTTAATATATTATTCGTGGTCTTTTTTTTTAATTTTCAATTAATAAGGAGAACCAATAATATGTATATTAAAAATAATTTCTTTTATTAAATCTTACTTCAAAACTAATACATGTGATTGTGGCGCTTTAGAAACATTTAGAATTACATATGTGTTTTTCCTATCATATTTCATGTGTTAAGATCTTAAGTAATATATATGTTTATTTATTAAAAGAGACTTGGTTTTATAATTTGATTAGGGCACCTAAAAAGAATGAGTTAACTCTACATCAAAAAAGTTTTTGAGGATTTGTGACGTTTGATTTGGAATGCATAATTGTAGACGCATATATCTATTGTGAAATTAAAGTTAGTTTTTCATTTTATATGTGAGTTGAAGTTGCATAAGTTAATTAATAAATTAGTATTAGATGTTATTGATTCTCATAAATTGTATGGACAAGTTTTGTTAGGGGTGTTTGTCTTTTCTAAAAAGCATTTTATGACCTCTTTTGTCTGCGCCGCGCAGATCACGCGTAGATATTGTGCTCTGCAGATTGTTTGTTTTTTGAAATCCATTTCATTAAAAAACATCGTGTGCGTCAAGAAGACATGAAACTAAAACTTATTAAATTTTCTAATATTTTCTCAACTTTAAACACAACTAGTTATGGATGCCGCGCGTTGCTGCGGCTATGCAAGCCTTAGTGTTCGGCTAGTAAACAGTTTAATCGTCGCTGAGGTGCGAGGCCCAGAATGTAGTTACTTACGGTTCGTGTATTCGCAAAACACATTTGACAGAATGATCAAAATCGACCTTTCGGAGTTATTAAACGTAGACTAACCTGTGATAGAAGCACATATAGCGGAAGCGTTATATAGTTGCACAAGATCAAGACTCCAACCTTACAATAAACATAAACAGAAATCAGTCAATCAGCCCTTCACTTGGTACTGCAGTGACTTTTGTTAGATATAATTCATACCTAATGACAAGTTTTATGATCACAAGCTTCATATTGTGATGGAAGCATGAATTGATCTTATATTCATACTGCACAAGCACAAGAAGACGTATCACGCTATCAATGGTTCAAAACAACTTTGGTCATGTATATATATTGAAATTGAAAGCTGTTTCATTACCCAAATCCAAAAGAAGTAAGTTATTTGGAAAGCATTCTGTGAGCACAAATGATCAAGTAAAGCAGTTAGTGACATGAGACTAAAGAAAGACGTGATTAAATTCCCAAGGAGTCGCCAACTACCTAAACAAAGCAAAATGTATGAGATGAAGCATTAGGCTCGGCTTCGAGAACCAAAAGTACTTAACAGAGGCCTGCACAAGAGGAATCCCTTGGACGACTGCGTGTCTTTCTGTGATTTCCAGAGCCATTTTTGTCAAGATGGCTTGAAGCTTAGTTCCAACAGCTAAGATAATCTAGACAGTAAAAAAGATCACGTCTGTTATTCGTAATTAATTTTAAAGAATGATGAATAAATAAATAAAATAAGGCACTTACGACTAATGGGATTATTGAAGCCCAAAACATCGCCTGCCAGCCTGTATGAGAATTGTTTTTTAGGCTTTGTGTATGTTTAGAAGTTGATCTTGAAAAGCATCATGACATTAACCTAACGTTATCCTAAGCCGTAGAAAGTATCTAAAACATAATTCATATCTAGGCCTTTTCTTATTAAAAAAAAAGGTAACATGCTACAACAACATAAAATTCAAGAAGACATAAATAACATAATAACAACATACCTGCATCAATCAGCAACAAACACGAAAATGTAACTATGAAATCGGAAGATGACAACCCTGCAACATAATAAAAGAATTCAGTAAAAATCTATGCCTAGCAAAAGCAAAAAAGGAACAATAAACACACAACTACCACTGCAGGGTAATAACCTGTAACATCCAAAAGTTCAAAATTTATTTACTTAAATAAAATTAGTGTTCAGTCGCATGTCATACGTGCGAATGAAGCTCAATCGCACGAATGACGGGCGTATGGGCTCAATCGTACGATTGAGTCGTGCGAATAAGCCAGTCGTGCGATTGAGTATGTCGGCTAAAAATAGGCATGTAGGATAAGTAGGGCGGTTAAGGGTGTTAAAAGCAGATTTTATCTGCTGTAACCTCATCCCCTTGCTCCTGTTGAACCCAAACACCCTGCTCTTGCCCAAATTGATCAAACTAGCTCCGTTTTGGTAACTTTTGCTTGGTACGGATCGATTTTGAATATGTTAAGCTGTGTGGGTGATGGGAATTGATCCAAAAACATGTTTAAATCAGAGTTTCTGTTCAATCTTTCTGTTAAACTGAAAAGTGAAGGTTCGGGCCCTAATTTTTGTGAAATTTGATGAAATAATGACCCAAAACAGTTGTAAATGAAGTATATATGTTCTGTTGTGAACATGGCATAATCTGAATGGTTAAAACTCGAGTTTTTGGATCAAATATGTCAAGAACACAGCTGCTAATCCGTTTCAGGCGAATGAGCCCAGTCGCATGACCCATTCGTGCGACTGAGTCAATCGCATTGTTCAAACGTGCGACTGAAGTTCAGTCGCATGAACCAATCGCACGAATGGAGGTCATTCGCACAAACCCTGTTATAGCTCATTCGCACCTCTGTCGTATGGTCCATTCGTACGATTAAGCTCAGTCGTATGTTCAATCGTACGAATGAGTCCAGTCGCATAGCCTTAGTCGTGTGAAGTGGTCAGCTAGGGAAAAATTTAACTAAGTTAGGGTTATTGTTTAGATTGCTTTGAAAAAGAGAAGTTTTAGCTGCCCTAGCATAATTGGATTGATAACCACTTGTTGGAAACATTAAGGTGAGTTCTAATTGCCCTTTTTTTGTGTTAATGCCGTTTGATAAATGTTGTTTGATAAAATCGGGCACTGGCATGCATATAAATAAACAAAGATATGAAAGTGAGTTGAAAGTGGTAAATTGTGGTAAATGGCGAGGTGGAGGTTTGACCCACCAACTATAGACAGAGGTTTGACCCGTCAACGCCAATTATAGACGGAGGTTTGACCCGTCAACGCGCGAGGTGGAGGTTTCACCCACCAAATTATAGACGGAGGTCTGACCCGTCAACGCGCGAGGTGGAGGTTTCACCCACCAAATTAAAATTGATAAAAAAAATGTCCATAAATACCTTGTGGGTATTCGATATGTATATCAATACTGGGATAAATAAATGGATTGATAAATATGTGTGTGAATCATTCGGTGTGATAACAGTTGATGAGTTAATGTTATTGAAATGTGGTGTACGTTAGAACTCACCAGTATATCTGATTTTGTGTTTGTTTTCTAATGCATGCCAGGTAGTAATAAAGGTGCTCGTGATGGTCCCCCACAGAGTTAGCTTCCGGTTATGGTGTACGATACTGGCCACAAATGTTGGGTTTTGGGAATGAAGTACTTGAAGTTTAAAAAGTTTTGAAATGTCGGATAATGTCTTGTAAATATTGTTAACGATGTAAACAGTTTTTAATATATGTAAAAAAATTCCGCTGCATTTGTAGTCTCTGAGTTGTTATAATAACCCAACTAGTAGCACCCTCCTTATTATATTATATTGTTAAAAATATTAAGGGTGTTACATAACCCAATCAACAGACAATATATTTGAAACCAAGAATCGCGATTTGATAGTTGTTCAACGAAATTTAAATATTAGAACCTCAGTAGATAAATTTTGAAACTATAATTACATTCCAAGCTCATATATATATATATATTGAATACAATTGCAGGTAATGGAAATGCCTAAACCAGGTAGAACCTTTTCAAAGTGTATCAAACAAATTGGAAACCAACCAAAAAAGATAAAATTACTAAAAAAACAAATGTTTGTTACCAAATACGCCAATAGCCAACAAAAATATGATATCAACACAACAAAATCGTACACCCTAAGTCAACTAAACCCCTTGAATAATCCAATGTCAACTAAACTCTTTGATAATCCAAAGTGAGCAATGAAGAAATTAAACATCAGCAGCTAAATTGTGCAAAATAGGGGTTTATTCAAAGTTGTGATGAGTAAACCAAACATTAATAACTAAACTTTAGCTATCACAAGTATAGTTGATAAACAGAAACCATATTTTCAGGTACCAGCAGAAATCGAACTAAAGATCATGTGTATAAAGGTACATTCATATAATGGACGTTGCATCACTTTACAACATGCATTGCCTGATATTTTCTCAAACTTGATTAGACTAAAGGTACAATATTTGGTGCTCTGCACATTTAATTATATTAACACAACAACCCCCATCACCATAAATAAACATATGTTTGAATGGAACCTCTGGGAGACTATTAATGGCAATTACCAAAAGCTACCAATAAGTTCATCAACAACTCTTGTACAATAAACATGAGAACTGTTTCACATTGCATCTTCTATCAATTCTATTCTATCCAAAAAAGGAAAACAAATATTTCATCAATGATAATATTAATGGTGGCAAATTTCAACACACACACACATACATATTCATTTAACTATGAAACTTGTCAACTTGTTCTTGTTCCCACTCTTGTTTAGTTAACACTTCACAATTGTTCTAGGAAAGAGAGAACAGAATATGAAACTTTAATGTTTGTTTCGCCTTCTTATACCATTTGCATAATAGAAATAGATGTTACAAGAATGTAGAAGTCCCTACCAATAAGCGATTTTTAATGAAGCCTTTTAAAGTTAAACATTATTGACCAAAATTCCAAGACCATTTCAATAATGGCTAAAGTAAGACAATTATTAACTCAAAAATCAAACCATCATGAGATCAACAATAATCAAGATAATGTTTTCTTAGATCCCAAACCAGTCATGTGCACAAGAATAAAAGAAAAATGTGCTAAGTGACCATTTAAACCTCCAAGTGAAAGGATAAAAAGCTTGTGTTGTTGTCATCAAATTTTGTTAACCATGGGTTGTCTTCAACTATTCTAATTGATACATATGGGACACAAGTGACATATAATATGGTTTGTCAGTATATGCAAACACTATATGATTTCTTGAGGATCTTAATATTAACCTCAAATCTTATTACCACACCAGTGACATATAATATGGTCTGTCACTCTGTCTATGCAAACAACATATGATTTCTTGTGGATCTTAATATTAACCTAAAATCTTATTAGCAAACAGGTGAATGTGAATGTGAATGTCATCATACATCTAATCATGAAACCATCATCTCTAAACTAGTTTTAAGGTCTTAAGATCACACATATATGTCTATCAAACAAAACAGAAATAAAAAGACTAACTAATGGGAAACAATTACACACATGATAGCAAACAAAGATAAGTTTTTTCTTACCAAAAACAGTAGGTGGGCAACGACCGCCTGCACCGAACTCAACGGCACAGAGTTCTTCGCATCTTCTTCCTTCCTGGTGTGCAGGCGATAGTTATCAAGAGGCGGTAGCAACTGAAAAAAGCCTGCGTACAACCAGTAGACCACAATTGGAGCAAATGTACCCATCACCTCATCGCTTACGTACCCTTCCCAAAACACCATCACCGTAAAATCTGATGAAATTCCACTTCTAAACCCTTAATCGGAACCCGATCCCCAAATCAAAACCCACAATTTCTATTCTGAAATTGTTGAAGAAGAAGAAATGGTGTGATTTAGAATGAGATCTGTAGAAGACAGACAGCACAGCTGTAGAAGTTGTAATCTTGTCACCGAGAACCTCCTCCTCTGCACCGCTTGCGACCACGATTTCCACGGTGACTCGTCGGTTTCCTCCTTCCACAATCGTTTTCCCGTCGATGAGATCACCGGTTGGCCTTCTGTTTACGAACTCGCTTCCGTTTGGGGGTTTAGCCTGAAGCCTTCGGTTTCCGACGGTAATTCGTGTGAGAGGAGGGGATGTCTCCGGATGTCAAAAGCGATTGTGAGATCAGGGGTGATTAGGGTAGCCACCGACATAAGTCTTTAATATATATAGTAATGTATCTTTTTTCTATACACACGGAAAATCATACAAATAAATGAAATAATATATTCTCCCACTTGCATCTCATCTCCATCCTCCCACCACTTGAACCTCCTCCCCATCCTCCCTCTCACACTGCCGCCTCACCTCCCCCCACCGACCGGACCTGCGCCGCTACCGCCCCACCTCCCCCACCGGCCGGACCGGCCCTCCCTCCGCCGGCCCCTCCCTCCGCCGGCCCATCCCTCCGCCACCCCTCCCTCCGTCGGCAGCCACTTCTACCCTCCTCCTTCCCCCTCACCTTTACATATTCCGGCCGGAAACCGCAGCCACCGCCGGCCCCACATCCACCGAATCACCACCACAAACCACCCAATTGCAACCGCTCCTCCGCCGTGTCTCAAAGTCGATCAGAGGCTGCAGCAGAATCGCCACTCCCCCTTTCCCCCTTCCATCGGGGCCGAGAGCTCCATCTCCACAGATTCTTCACTCCTCCTCTGTCTCCCCCGTCGCCATCCTCCTCCGTCGCCATCCTCCTCCGTCGCCATCCTCCGCCGTCGCCATCCTCCGCCGTCGCCATCCTCCGCCGTCGCCATCCCCCGCCGCTCCAAACGATGCAACAATCTAACCTAGATTCGTTTGTTTGCCTGCAATTAACGGTTGGTATCGTTGGATTAAGGCCCCATGAAGAAGAACAAACAAACAAAACTCCTAGTAAAACTCCAATTGACGGTAACCGCGATGGGGAAGGTGATGATGGTAGTGGCGGTTTCTTGATGAAAGGTGGTTGATTATGTTGCATTGTTGAATGTTGTTTTAGAAGAAAAATATTAAAATTTTATTTTAATAGTACTTATTCGTATATATAATATAACATTATTTTTTTAGAAGAAAAATATTAAAATTTATAATTTACTTTTCTTTAATTATAAAGTACAATATTAACATACTTTCATATCAGTTCTCCTTCCCTATTCCTAATCTCTTTTAATTTCTTAATATAATAAACATGAATAATAAGTTGTTTTTATTTAATTTTCTTTTAATTTGGTTGGGTTGCTAATAGGAGTAAAATATTTAAGTTTAGTTGTGTTTGGGAATGTAAAGGAAAGAGATATTAGTTTTTCAAAGAACAGTTTGGTTGGAATGGGTTTTTATGATAATAGTTTAGGTAGTGCTTAGTATGTTGAAATGAAAGAAGTAATGGAATCAGCCATTACGAGGGAATAAAGAAATAAATGTTTGGTTGGTAATAAATCACATTCCCTTTAAACATATTAAAATCATTCATCCACCCCCTCTTGTGTTTTTTTTCATTCCATGACCACTTTCATGTAACACCGGAACTTTTTGTCAAATAAAAGAAAATAAATGTGGGAAAGAGAAATAAAAGTATCTAAAAGAAAAGGAAAAGCAGCCATAGTAAAGGAGGTCAGAGTGTAAAATAGTACAAAACTCAATATTATATTACTACTTTTGAGAATGGCCGCCCATAACCTTTCCCATGATCTGCTTTTCGACTGAAAAAGAAAGAAGCAGAAGAAGCTGAAGTTCTCCCTCGGTTTAAAGAAGAAGAAGGCTGTGAATTCGCATTAGGTAGGTGTTTCTTGTGTTTTTTACTTGGTTTTGTTGGGTTTTCCCACCTTAGAACCGATTATTATGTGTTTTATGTGCTCGGTTGTTTATTTTGGTATGTTTTAGGTGTTTGAACACTTGTGCATATAATTTTGAGAGAAATTATACTTGTTGGTGGCATAAGGTGAGTTCTAGATCCCGCATTTTACATATTTTATAAATTATTTGGGCTGAAAATGTATGTAAACGAATTTATAAATGTGGTGTGTGTAACCGTATGGAAAGTGGAACATAAATGAAAGAATGCAAGTCTTGCAAGCAAATGTACAGGAGGTGCACGATCATGTTGTCGTTAGCTCAACTGTATGCGGTTTAGCTAACCCGAAGGATGCATGCAGGGTCAGTTATTGAGACTGACAGATACCCTTGTAGCACACCTAGGGTTGTTTGCGAATCGAACTGAACCGAACGCAACTCTGCTCGAACTCGGTTCGGTTTCAAACCGAGCGGCTCGGTTCGGTTCGAATTTACATATTCGAGCGCAAAGTTTATGCTCGAACTCGGTTCGGTTTTAACCAAACGCTCGGTTTTGCTCGGTTTTGCTCGGTTTTGCTCGGTTTTGCTCGGTTTCATGTTACAATTTAAAACAAAAGTAATAATTCATTCAAGTTCCAACCCAAAGTCAACAAAGTTACAAATAAAACATACAAAACAGATTCAACAGAATAGAAATCCAACTATCCAAGACACATAAAGTTTTAACTCAAACTCTAATCAATAACTATAAAACCCAAGTCCACCACCTCTACTACAACATTTCAATGTCCATTGTATCGACTTTTATTCTTTGATCATCGGCATCCAACAAGCTTGTCTTTACGCTAATCAACCTAATTCAAAGTTTAAAGAAACATTAATTTAATTCAAAAAATAAAACAAACACCAATTGCAAAGGCTGCTACACATAAAATTAGTACACGTTAAAAAATTATAAATATGTATATAGAAATACCTTCTTTTGTTAGTTGTTGTCACACTCATTAGGAACCAATATATCAATTTCCAAAGTTTCTTCTTCTTTTGCAAATTGCTACACATAAAAAAAATTATACATGTTAGTACATAAACTGTAAACATTACAAAACAACTAACAATATGAATATTAACTTACTTCCAATATTTTTATGGTTGTTTTTGAGACAAATCTTAACCAATCACCTCCACAAACGAGGAGTTCCACCGTATCCTTTGATAAAGAGCTTCGATAATCGTCTAATATACATCCCCGGCGCTAAAGGCTGATTCGGAAGCCACTGTTGTGATTGGGATGCCAAAAATGTCCTTTGCCATCTTACTTAAAACAGAAAACTTGGTTGAATATTGACTCCACCATGTTAGAAAATCAAACTGGGACTCCAAACAAGTATAATTAGGCTCTTCTAAGTACACCTCAAGTTCAGTTTTTTGTACATTCTCAACGGGCCTGGATTTCAGGAAAGCAATAAAATCATCTCCATGTACCGCTTGATTGTTAGAAGATGTTGAGATTGTTGAACTACTTGTGGCAGCCTTGGATGCTTTAAACGATTTGAAATACTTTTGAAAAAGGGATTTTAACTTACTAGTCACATCTTCTACACGTCTATCACATTCATCTTTTGAATACAACCTCTCAAAAGTCCACTCAACTGACATCAACTTAAAACGATGATCTAAAATAGATGCAATAGACATAAGTACTCCAATTTCTCCCCAATATTTCTCAAATTTTTCATACATAGGTATATACTCATACTAGCCAAGAAAGTATCATCTGATATAAAAGCATTATTTATCTCTTTCTTCACTTTGTATATCTCAGTAAGAAACAAGTTTGAAGTTGGGTATGATGTACCTAAAACAGATTAGTGGCTTTCAAAAAAATTTCAAGTAGCTTGGAAACCCTTTACTGGAGACCATCAAGCCACCAAGTAACCAGGCCCACAAACTTCTGAATCTTCAAAATCATGTCTAAATGCAAAGGTTTGGGATAAGGAAGTAGTTCAAACTAATTCATATCTGTGACAACCCAAACTTTCAGGTTAACCTCGTTCTCTTAACCTAACCGCTCTCTGTTATTTTATAATTAATTAATTTATTATTACTAAATGATATTGGTTGTTATTCTAATTATTATCAATATCTTACTCTAAATAAATTAAATTTAGTTAACTCAAAATGCAAATTATAGTTAACTGAGGGCTATTGTTGTCAAGTTGCAAAACCTAATCTTACTAAACAACCCAAACTCCCTCACGGCTCTTTTCAACACCAACGCCATCTCCCTCTTCGAAACCCTAATACCCACGACAACCCTAGCCATCCTCATCTTCACCTTTACGACAGCTAAACCACCTCAAGCGATCTCCAGAAGTTGTTCTCATCGGCAAACGTATGGCCGTGAGCCTCTCGCAATCCATCTTTACCGCTCCACTGTACCTTCGTTTATTCGATCGCCGCTTGAAACCGTCATCGCTTTCCCTTAGTTTTGGTTGCCAATCAATTAGCTTGTATCAACCAGTTTGATCTCCCACTTGTTTATTTGCGTTCGTTTCGTTCCGTACGTTCGTATGGGTGTTCGGTTGCGGTTGACCGGGTTTGTTCCCGGGGGTGGTGGGTTGGATGGTGGTGCGGTTGTGTTCCTTGTTGATGCGCAAATGTTCTGCGTATGTGTTTATGTGTATGTTTCTGCGTATGTCTTGGCCGATCGAGGGCGGTTAAGGGTGGCCAAAGGGTTGGTCAAGCGGGATGTCTTAATGAGTCGACCGGGTGGCATCAAGCTCGGTTGGGAGGCCGCAGCCGGTTCCGTGAACACTAGCATGTATGTATGTATGTATGTATGTATATATTTGATCACGTGCGTGCGTATGGTCAGGCAGTGCATATGTGGGTATGTGTTCTACGATGTGTGAAGTTTTGTATGTATATATATAGGCATGCGATTGTATACATGTATGTGTGTGTGAAGCATGAACCGAAGGAATGCGATCTGTGTATGTATGTGTGTAGTTGCCCGTGGGTTCTGGGTGGAGTATAGTTGGGTTGGTATGGCAAGTATGTTTTTTTATTTATTGAATATATATATATATATATATATATATATATATATATATAATATATATATATATATATATATATATATAGAGGGAGGTTCCCCTACAAATTATTTTTTGCCTAAGTATGCTAAGAAGTAATCTTAGCCTTCTAATTATCTAATTAAGGGCTAAGATCAAAGTGTAGAAAAAATAAGTAATCAAGGGTAATTTGGGTATTTTATTATATTACCCACAATTGTTGACTTTTTAAAATTTCCCCCCTATTTTTTTAAATGCTAATAACTTTTTCATACGACATTATTTTTTTAAATAAATTACACCATAAAATCAAGCATTTTTTTCTCTTTAATTTGAGTATAGTATTACTATAGTTTTTTTAAAAAAAAATCAAATTATGTGACGTTGTGCTACATTTTTAACGTTTTTGTGCTGCATTTCATAAAACAGCACAAGGCTGTGCTGTATTTCATAAAACAGCAAAAGGCTGTGCTGCATTTTATAAAACAGCACAAGGCTGTGCTGTGTTTCATAAAACAGCACAAGGCTGTGCTGTGTTTCATAAAACAGCACAAGGCTGTGCTGTGTTTCATAAAACAGCACAAGGCTGTGCTGTGTTTCATAAAACAGCACAAGGCTGTGCTGTGTTTCATAAAACAGCACAAGGCTGTGCTGTGTTTCATAAAACAGCACAAGGCTGTGCTGTGTTTCATAAAACAGCACAAGGCTGTGCTGTGTTTCATAAAACAACACAAAACGCACGAATCATCTCAGAAAAGTGAGGTGAGAGTCCAGAGTTGTTTATCACTGAATACAGCACAATACAGCACAAAACAAGAAGTGATTCCAATCAAAATGAATACAGCACAATACAGCACAATACAGCACAAAACAAGAAGTGAATACAGCACAATACAGAAAAGTGCTGTATTTCATCTTCTGTGCTGTAACATCCACACATATCAATTTTTAATAGAAACCTTGTCGGTCAAAAGAAGATACAAAAGTCAAAATTGAACGCTTATATAAAACAGCATAAGGCTGTGCTGTGTTTCATAAAACAGCACAAGTCTGTGCTGTGTTTCATAAAACAGCACAAGTCTGTGCTGTGTTTCATAAAACAGCACAAGGCTGTGCTGTGTTTCATAAAACAGCACAAGGTTGTGCTGTGTTTCATAAAACAGCACAAAGCTGTGCTGTATTTTATAAAATAGCACAAAGCTGTGCTGTTGTGCTGTATTTTATAAAACAGCACAAAGCTGTGCTATATTTCATAAAACAGCACAGCTTTCATAAATAGTTAGATACACAGACCTTGGGCTCTTCATCAATGGAGGATATGAGATCGGTTAGATACACAGACTTTTTAGAACCGTTAACGAACAAAATCACCGTATCAGTATTGAAGCGAAACAAATCACACAATCACAATCAACCGTACAGAGTCATAGATAGTTAGATACACAGACCTTGGGCTCTTCATCAATGGAGGATATGAGATCGGAGAGAAGATCGAAGCAGAGGAGAGGATTCACCTGTGCCAATGTGCTGAAAGTAGACCTGCTCGATTGAAGCCCTAACCACCTTCTCGATTGAAGCTTTAACCACCTGCTCGATTGAAGCCCTAATCGATCGGATGTGCTTTAACCACCTGCTCGGTTGAAGCCCCAATCGATCGGATGTGATGGAGGGAGATGGTTGGGGGAGATGGTGGTTGGTTACAGATTGTGCTGCATTTTGATAAAATACAAACGGGACTAATGAGTGTGTTTTAGGACCATAATGCCCTTTAACCCTAATTTTAAGAGTGCCACATGTCATCTTCTTATTCCTTCTTAGCATACTTAGGCAAAAATTATTTCTTATTAGAACCTCTACCTATATATATATATATACATATTCTTGAATATATATATTGTTGAGTGTATATCTGCAATGTTATATTGTGAATGTATGCGTACCATTGTTGCACGCATCTACTAAGTGTGTGTATATAGTTCTCACAGGTGGATTTTCATGGGTTTTGTCTAGCATGTATATGTATTACTATATGTGTGAGATGTGTATTAAAAACAAAATAGTCATAATAACAACAACAACAACAACAACAATAATAATAATAATAATAATAATAATAATAATAATAATAATAGTAATATTGTAATTAATCTTGTATAAGCAAGAGTAATTGGGTTTTATGTATTTAAGGTGAATTGGTATGTTTTAATACTTGTTTGGGAATGGAAAAATATCGATGACCGACACCCTACCCGAACTGTGAACGCGAAACCGAACAGTGGTTATTACTACTTAATATTAATTAGATATTAAATATGAATCCAGGAGTTCTGGAAACTTAATTATTTACGCTTGCATATACTGATTTACTGCACATTCAATGTGAGTTTACAGTCCCACTTTTACATCATATACTCTTTTTGGGAGAGAGAAAGATGCTGCTTTCATAAACGATACAATATATTAGATTTCGTAATACTGCATATCCCTGATGCTATGGTGTTATAGTACGCTTCTTCGGACCATTAAATGTTATTAGCGAGGTGATTGTTAGTAGATATACTTGGTTTGACAAACCCCGCCCGGGCTAGTCGCGCTAGCTTGACTGGAGGTCAAACGAGTGAATGGTTAGCCTGTTTTACAGTGTTGTGGTAGGGATTCCACAGCCGGGGCATTCATTACATTATTATTACTGTCAGCTCGGTCACGACTTCATACACATAGTGACTTGCTGTAGGCTAGCTACCTACTTATATGCTTTGATTACTAAATCTGGAATTTCATTACTATTAGTTACTATTTTCTAATAAACCTATGAACTCACCAGTCTTTGTACTGATCTTAGCATGTTTTCTCTCAGGTCGTGATGTGGCACGTCTAGGAGCACTGCATTCATTGCATATCATCTTCATTCGCTTATAACCTGATTTTATGGTTTAATTGCAATTATATTTACTTAAATTGGTTTGAGTGCGTGTTTGCGCAGTTTTAACACTTGTTTAAATGTTTTCTGATTTCGCTTTCGCAATACTTAAACATAATCGGTTTGTTTGACTATTATCAAGTAACTATTATTTCGCTTCCGCAATACTTAAACATAATCGGTTTGTTTGACTATTATCAAGTAACTATTATATTTTATAACTATCGAGTCGTTTGGTGTAACTAATGCTTATCTGAGATTCTGGTTATGTCACACGCCTAACGGTAAAACGCGTTCGTGGAAATTGAGGGTGTGACAGATTGGTATCAGAGCATTAGTTATAGTGAACTAAAATGAATTTTTGCATCTCATTTGCATTGCATTTTAGACTATAGCTGGATTTGCATTAGTTACACACACATAGATTATTAAGTTATACTTGCTTGTTTTGCTTGCTTGGGAACCGTTTGCCTTGGCGTATTCCTGTGAGCGTTCGACTACAAGGATGGTGCCTTCGTCTTCTTATGATGTCTAAAGGGAAAAAGGCCAATTCGCCCTGATTCCCCGTTGTTACCGCCTGTTCCTTAGCGTGGGTGACTCCGAGTTACCGTGAGTCACGAGAAGGTTACTTACGAATTACCTATACCTTACCTTACATTAAACACCTCATAATTGGATACAGTATCCTTGGTACTGGACTTGGATGGTTCATCGGGGAGCATGTCCTGCCTCCTGTTAAATGTTTTCTGAGATGAGAGATACTTATGTCATACTTTCTTTACCTATGTTATAACTTCTCCCCTACCCTGTGGAGCTGGCAATAGCTACACTGGCGACTACTATAGATATTGGGAGACAACTTGTCAGGGTTTACATACGATAATGTGATTTTACCCATCTGACCTGAGTACATCGACGGCCTTCGCTCAAGTGAATGCCTTATTCAACCGATTCTTTCGTACAACTTTGGTTAATCGACCATTGGTTTAATATTTGATACACCTATCATTGATAACACTGTGTACTTGACAAGGTATGTTAGCTTGGATGGGAGGAACGAGAGGTGACCATGCAAAGCAAATTACCATCACGGGTGCACACGTAATCGTAATTTGCCGTGCATGAGAAGTCTGGCGAACACTGTCGGGTGATAACGATCATAGTCAGTACAAATTTTCGTTTCTATACTTTGAGACATGAGAGTCTCGATTCTTATAAAACTTCATTATTGATATCAAAACAATCCTTCATTTATACTCGTACGAAAGTTCTCATCTACCTCGAGCCTTAATGAGATTCATATTATGGCATTAGTCCTAGTCTTTATAAGACGTTACCCCTTTCTAGCATTTCAGTGATCATGCAATACTATCCATCTACAATGTGTCAACTCTTCAAGAGTTGTAATAGAGTGATGATACTCTCTGCGCGTGTAGCCTTTGTTCATTGGGTTAACCTTAGGACTTAGAGTCCTGGCCGTTTAAATGTTCCAACTTTCGTTTCATTTGTTATTTATCAAGTTGAGCGTAAGTTACTTTCGTTTGTCCCTCGGTGGTGGGATTCAAGTTGGATTTTCTGGATGACTGCATTTGGCGTAAGGTTAGTTAACAAAGTGTCTTATGATGACCCCGACTGTTACATCTCCGTGTTTCCATTATAAGCAATAAGTGCAACAATCATCGCCATGGGCTATGCGATAAGAATATCAAAGAGCGCTCTGCAGAAATTTGGCCATACCTTTAAGAACTGTCGTGTGAACATCCCGGACAAGTCACCTCAATCACAAAACGCACAAAGAGATGTTATGAGTGTGGACAATTTGTGTATTTAAAGAGAAACTGTTCAAGGCTCAAGAAGATAGGAAACCGGCATAAATGGTAGTTCTGCTTCGGCATTATCTCATTCGAGTGCCGATAGAAGTTTCATACCCAGTAATTTGAGTGCACTGCTAAAGGTAGTTCTTACCAGCTTAAGTTCCAGAATATACCATAGAAGTAACCAATAGTAGAACTATAACTGCCACCCATGTGCTTGGCATTTGTAATCTAGGCTTGTCTAGACATTCGTTCGATATAAATCTAATTCCTATTACCTATGGTAGTTTTGATGTCGTAGTCGGAATGGATTGGTTATCCAAGAACAAAGCTCTAATTCCTATTACCTATGGTAGTTTTGATGTCGTAGTCGGAATGGATTGGTTATCCAAGAACAAAGCTGAGATCATTTGTAAGGAGAAACTGATCAAGTTACCCATCTCAGGTGATGAGATTCTTACAGTTGAAGGTGATAAGGTTGGTGCTGTGGTCGGCGTCATCTCATATTTGAAGGCTCGGAAATGTCTTAGGAAAAAGGCATTCCGCTTTATTGGCACTTGTTACAGAAACGAATATGGATGAAAAGCGTTTTGAAGATATTGCTGAGGGTGGCACGAGGGAGAAGCTACTCGGCGTGACAAGACTGACCTCCATTCATACTTTGATGTTAATGTTGTTTTGTGATGCAATTAAATAATTCTTTTGTAACTGATGATCAACATTGTATTGCTTAACAACAATAACTATAATTATAATGAATGGGCTTTTGTTAATGCAATTCCACTGCTTATTTTATGAAATGTATATTATTATGTATCTTTAGTGTTATGAATGACCAACTGTGAGGTCTCCGGGAACAAGGCCTTAAATTCCACCATTCTTTCCCACCACCACCACCACCAATCCCTACCGCCACCGCCATGGCCACTACCAACCATTGCCATCGCTACCATCACCATTGCCACCCGACACCATAACATGCCACCACTGTCGCGACCAACAACTAACACCACCACCAACCACAAACCACCAGTACCACTCACCAACCACCACACCACCATCATTATCAATGTCGTTGCCACCCTCCATGTAACACCCGGATATTTTTAAAAGACAAGAAAGAAAGAATAAACGTGAATAAAAGGAGAAAATGCAATTTGACTCAAGTTGAGGGGTTAAAAGTGTCAAAAGGACAAAAGTATCAAAATTTGGTGCATAAAGGTTGTATGACCACCCATAATCTTCTGCACTCTTCTTTTCAACCGGTTTTAGAGAGAGAGAAAGCATTGGAGCTTTTGGGTTTTGAAGAAAGAACAAGAAGAAGATCGAATTCGAGGTATGTTTTTGGTGATTTGAAGTGTTCTTGACTGATTTTCAGTCTCGAGTTTGTGCTTATATGTGTTTGTATGTTCGGTTGTGTGTTATTGGTGGGTTTTTAGGTGATTGAACTCCTTTTTGCATTCGGGTTTGAAGAAGTCTTGCCTGAAAGTTGTTAAAGGTGAGTTCTAGAACCCCCTTTTTACATGTTTTAACTGATTTTATGGCTAGAAATACATGTAAGTATGTTTTCACAAAATGGTTATGTTATCCGTATGTGTATGTATGAATGTGTATGTGGATGGGTGTATGTTTGGGTGTCATTTGTGGTTATGTTCATGTTATGAAGCTTAGAATGTTAGAGATAAGCTTAGAACATGTTAGAACTAAACTTAGGACTGAGATTGTGTTGATTAGGGTGAGTTGGTTGCCCATGCGCCTAAATAGTGGCCCATGCGCCCAACGGTCAAAACTGCCTAAGTGTTCCCCATGCGCCCAAACCCCATGCGCCCAAATAGTACCCGTGCGCCTAGGCACTCATGCGCCTGCATAGTGCCCATGCGCCTGCATAGTGCCCATGCGCCAAGAAATTGCCCAGATTGACAAAGTGTTGAGCCATGCGCCCCAATAGTGTGCATACGCTCAGAACCTTCCCATGCGCCTAAGTGTTCCCGTGCGCCCAGAAGGCCATGCGTTTGTATAGTGCCCATGCGCCTAAGACTTAGAATTTTTTTTCTGAATTTTGGGAAAATATGAAGTATAGGCTTTGACTTGGGATGTTCCTGGGGGTGATGTGAGTGACTTTTAGTGATGGATGATGTGTGATTAGATGGGAGTGCTAGATGATGATGTGTGATGTCTAGACAATGATGTGTGTTGACTAGATGATGATGTGTGATGATGCATGATGATGTGTAATGTAAGTTTTGTTCCTTAATACGTATTATTTACGTGGTTTCTTGTAATGCGATTATGTTAATATACGTAAAGTATTATCTTAACAAAGCTAAAGAAATAAGATAATAAGAAGTGGAACTTAATGAATGAATGAAATCCTTGCAAGCAAAATGTAAAGAGGTTCACAACTCCATGTGAGTTAGTAGAACAACTGTGTGTGGAATAGCATGCGATTTTGGCTAACTCATGAGGGTTCACACACAGTCGGAGTTAGTCTTGGTGGCTGCTCCATAAGTGCGATGTGGTATTAACTGTGTATTATGTAGCGTGCGATCTTGGCTACCTCATGAGAGTTCCCACACACAGGGGAGTCATTCTTAGTGACTGTTCCATACGTGCGATATGGGATCCTTGTCATTCGACCTCAATAATCGTGGCTGCGTGCCATGAAGAAGATAAAGCTTGACGGGATCTAGATTCAGTGAAAGATAATAATAAAAGTGCAAAAAGTGCAAAAAGTGTGAAACGTATAAAACATGCAATATGAACGAAATGAATGAAAAGTGCGATAAGAACGATACGTGCGATAAGAACGATACGTGCGATAAGAACGAAATGTGCGATAAGAATGAAATGTACGATGTGTGACCATGTGTGATAGTAAAGAAAATGTTTTAGCGAGCGAAAGGTAATTTATATTCTATAAAAACTAAAACTCACTCAGTAACGCTGACTTTTATGTATTTTCCAGTTGATAGGTGATTGTTGCTGAGGATGGCACGGGGCAGCTACTTGGATTATTTTGGATAGCATCCATTTTATGAAAAATGACGCTTTTGTGATGTAATGCAATGAATGATACTTTGTAACGATGTTGTATTATTTTGCAAAAGCAGCTATCAATATATGAAATGATTTTAGTTAAATGATTCCGCTGCAGTGTTTTAAATAAATGTATGATTTTTGTGCGATGAATTACCAACTGTGAGGTGCTCGGATCGGGGCCTTACAAGTTGGTATCAGAGCCAAAGTTTAAGTGAAATGAGTAAATATTTTCAAAAGAAACCTAAACTTAAACTGAGAATGGGACAAAGGGAAGGGATGCCAGTCCGAGTAGCTACGTGCCATCATGTATTTTCTTTAATATTAACCGGTATTATGTGTGCATGTTGTTTGATCTGTTTGCCCTTAGTAGATTTAGATACTGATGTAGTCAGGATAGGAAATGCTTGGGGTATAAAGAGTAAAGTAAGTGGCTAATCACAACTGTCCACTGTAATTAGGGACTTACTATACTTGACATAAACTGAGCTATTCCGTTGAATGACCGTGTTAATGTTTGAATCTTATAGCGTGATAGAGGATAGCTGGTGGTAGATCTTCTAAGGCTTCGCCAGGTTGAGTACGTGGTGGACGTGGTGTTGGACCACGGGTCATAAGAGGAAGGCATAGAGCTGAAGAAGTGGCTCATGAAGAGCCTGAGACCTCTCATCCAGAAGGTGGGGATGAGAGTGCTAATTTGAGAGCCTCAGTGAAGGAGGTTGTGGTGGAGAAGGTTCATCAGGTCATGCAGACGATCTTGTCATCTGTGGTGACCGAAGTCATTAAAGCAGTTAGGGAAGGAGAGAGGAAGGAAAGAATAAGACCCACGGGAGAGGGGGAGCAGCCCGAGACCGAGACGGCTATCTCCGATGATGAGGAGGAGGAGGGGGTTGTGCCAGAAGCAGCTCGAGGCTGTAACTATGGGGCATTCCAAAGGTGCAAGCCCCTACCTTTGATGGTAATGGCACTGCTGCTGCTGCTCACCAATGGGTGAGAGAAGTGGAGGCTGTACTTAATATCAGCGAGTGTCGGGAGGATCAGAAGGTTAAGTTTGCTGCCCACTTGTTTGTGGACTCAGCTTTGTGCTGGTGGGACAATATTGTCCAAGATGAGGGTAGTAGGGCGATTAGAAGAATGAGGTGGAGTGAGTTGAAGAAGTTGGTGATTGAGGAATTTTGTCCTCACAGGAAACTTGACAAGGTTGAGAGGGAGTTCCTGCAGTTGGAAGCGGGAACCATGACACACAACAGTACACCACCAAATTCAACGAGATGGCATGACTGGTGCCGGATGAGGTGACATCTGTGTCGCGAAAGATTAAGAGGTATGTTCAGGGTTTGCCAGCGGATAGCCCGACCAGATACGTTCAGGTCAGTGGTTGATTTGGCCGGAAGGCTTTATGATGAGCGAGAGGTGGTGATAGTTGAGGTGAACAGGAAATGTGGAGGTGACCGGAAGTGGAATAGGAAACGGTTTGGACGGGGCGAGGCCGCTCCAAACAATAAGGTTGCGAGGGTGGATGACCGACGTGTGGTCACACCCGGTGCGGGGTCAAGGAGATGTGGTAAATGCGGGAAAGGAACATTCGGTGGAGTGCAAGTTAGGATGGAACATGTGCTTCAAATATGGGAAGCTCGGTCACGTGGCGAAAGGGTGCGGGGTTATAAGGTGTTATAACTGCAACGAGGATGGTCACATAAGCCGGGATTGCAAGAAGTCAAGGGCTGAGGGTTCCGGAGGAAAGAAGAAGGCTGGAATTGAAGGGCAGAGGACAAGCGCCAGGGTATTCACAATGATCAGGGAGGAGGCTAGGACGGACCCCGATGTTGTGTCAGGTACGTTTCTAGTAAACCAGACTTTTGCTTCTGTGTTATTTGATTCTGGTGCTAGTAGGAGTTTTATTTCTGCTGCTTTCTGTACTAATTTGCTTGTTAGTAGTAGATGTATTGATGAACCCTTTGATATAGAAACTACCATAGGTAAGTCTACAAGGATTTCTGACTTGATTGATGGTTGCGATATATGTCACACCCTCAAAATCCACGTGCGGAGTTTTGCCGCGAGGCGTGTGAACAAACCAGGATCACAGTCAATAGTTACTCGGAACGACTCTATATGCCATCTTTAAAATAAAACAACCCAACATTCAGACTTTAAAACCATGCGAAAGGGTTTTGTAAAATAAGACAAACCCAAAATATGAATATGCATAATATGGCAAAACATGAGCCATCCAACTGTTTGAAACCCATAATTAAAAGACAAGTAAATGTGTTTATAAAATAAAGCCTTTGAATGCATGCTGGACCCGTGTTGTGCTCCTACTGGCAAGCTGAGTTATCGACCTGAGAATAGCATACTAAAATGTCAACACAATGGTTGGTGAGTTCAAGGGTTGGCGTTCAAACACAAACAGTTTAACAGTTATGATATATAAGCAGTGTATTGTAACAGATAGCTAGTCTATTAACAATAAATATTAATTCATAGTGATTTTGCAATTGAAGCTGACTGTGATAGTTTTCTGTCACGACTTACCAGGTCGTGACAAATGTTCATAGGACAAATTGCACCCGATTGACCTCGAGTCACACAGGTGGGGCTCGTCAGACCCAGTAGTACTACCCAAGTTTCCCCGCTATTCAATATTAACAATTTGAAAGTGTGAGGACTTTTCCATAGTAAACAACACTATATTAATATTATACACAACTTAAATATAAAAAGTGTTTGTGAAGTTACCAGTATGCTATCTCCCCCAAAAGAGATTAAATAAAGAGTGGGGCATGAACTCACCTGATATGCGTACAAATACTTAGGGTTTACTTGGAAGTGAGAGTGGACAGACAACCTTCAGAGGTTACCTAGATCATGTAAGTACATGAGTACGTGTAAACAAAGAACATGTGGAAACCTAAGTACACTAAAACCAAAGACTCAAGGTTTCAGGAAACAAACACGTTTGACCCAGTTGACCCGTTTGACCCGTTGATGACATTATGTGTTGTAAACCATTTAAACAAACATAATCATACATCATACAAAGTCAAATCATGCATAACCTACTCATATGACCTATAACTATGAATTATCATACACAGGCCAAAACAGATAATTTACCAATTAATCATCCATACTAGCCAACAACACATTCAACGTGTCCATTACATTCAACATACACCAAGATGATCAATTTCCAGTCCCAAACAAGATGCCCTAGTTACTAATCAACATTCAATACCATACATGATCATCAAAGTTCATCAATCCCACATGATCAACTAAGCATTCATACAACTCCAATGACACATTCTATCACATTAGGTACCCACAACAAACACTCTAGCATGATCCTAACTCCAAGAACATGTCCAACTCATAATATCCAACATTCATCAAAAATAAAGTTTCCCTTTTGGGAAAGTAATCCCCAAAAGTGATCTACCATCCATAACAATCACAAATTCATCAATTACATACCTAATCAAGTTCATAACATAACTAGGCATGATCAACAATACCAAACTAACATAGTTCATCAATTCATATCCCAAAAAGTTACTATCTTTAGTAATGTATGGATTCTAGCATGTGTTCTTGGATTCCCAAAGCTCACGACAGCAATCTGGTATCTAAACATCATTATAAACATATCCATAACATTCATTCATCCATAATTCTACATTCTAGGCAAAATAATTATTAATAACCTATGAACTAAACCTTCAATTCGTCAATTTCTTGCAAGATCAATGTATTCTAGCGTCCATATCATCTCATTAACATCATACAACCATCAAACAAAATCAATTTCATCAATCTAGAAGTTTCCCCAAATCAAAGTTTATAGTTTTGACCTAATTTGGTCTAGAACATTAAAATCCATAACCAACCTTGCAATTAACACTCAAACTAGTATCAATACAACAATACTAACATGGATTAACCATCAATTTCATATCATCCTCATAATTTTTGGAATTAGGGTTCATCTTCATCAAAAAAATATGAACAACTAATCAAAACTAACCTTTAAACGTGTTTAGATGATGATTATCACTTGTAAACAACTTGTACTACTTGAAACCACTTGAATTTCGACTTGTGTTTTGTTCTTGGATCAATTTCACAAAAAGAGAGGGTAGGTAGGAGAGTTGCGGCCGAATGGGGGGTTTGAGGTGGGATTAGTTCTGATTTTTTATTAATTATGGTAAGTATTAGCTTAGAACATTTACAAGATAACCCCTTTTATTTATTTTATAAAAACTAGTCTTTCTACTATTTTTAAATAGTTTTTAACTATCAAACATAAGTATTATTAACCAATAACAATAATCCTATACATGTACAACAAGTCACACAACACATAAATATACATACAACACATAGTTACGTTATCGCGTAAAATCTACAAAATAAATATTTAAAATCTGTAAATTCATAAATCACATAATCACAACTAATAATCAACATTATTAATTAGATTATCATTTTTTATCATAGATTATTATTATTAGGTCACCAACGTTCAACGACAACTAGTGTGTGCTTATGACACGTGTATGCAAGACTTAACGGTACTAACGGAGTTTGGTAACGGAAAATTACCGGATTTCACAATATAGAACTAGAACTTAGGCGGGTTTGATGTAGTCCTAGGAATGGTATGGTTTGCGGACTACGAGGCAAGCATTATGTGTCATAAGAAGATTATTAGACTGACAACGCCTGACAGGAGTTCGGATATACAGTGATCGAGTTACGACGATTCCGAAGGTGATTTAGATGGTGGTGGCGGGAAAGTGCATGAGGCATGGATGTAGTTCCTATTTGGCCTACGTGAAGGATGTGAACACGTCAACACCATAATTGTCCAATGTACCGGTGGTGTGTGACTTTCCCAATATGTTCCCAGAGGATCTATCAGGTGTGCCACCGGATCATGAAATCGAATTTCAGATTGACTTGGTACCAGGTGTTCAGCCTGTTGCTAAGGCGCCGTATCGTTTGACTCCCTCAGAGATGAAGGAATTGATGGAGCAACTACAAGAGTTGCTTGATAAGGGTTTCATCAGACCAAGTATATCTCCTTGGGGTGCTCCGGTCTTGTTCGAAAAGAAGAAGGACGGCAGTATGAGGATGTGTATCGACTACCGTGAGTTGAACAAGTTGATGGTGAAAAATCGGTATCCATTAACGAGGATTGATGACTTGTTTGATCAGCTGCAAGGTGCCAATTGGTTCTCGAGGATAGACCTTTGATCTGGTTACCATCAGCTGAAGGTGAAGGAGCAAGATATCCCTAAGACAACTTTTCGTATGCGTTATGGACACTACAAGTTTCTCGTTATGTCTTTTAGCTTGACTAACGCGCCAGCTGCCTTTATGGTTTTATGAACCGAGTATGTCGGCCGATGTTAGATAAATCGATGATCGTGTTTATTGATGATATCCTGATTTATTCTAAGAGTGAGGAAGAACATGGCCACATACGTGAGGTATTGGAGACATTTAGGAAAGAGAAGTTGTATGCTAAATTCTCTAAGTGTACTTTTTGGTTGCGCGAGGAGCAATTTCTAGGTCACGTGGTAAATGCTGAAGAATCATGGTACACCCGGCAAAGGTTGAGGCGGTGATGCAATGAAAGTCTCCAAAGACGCCATCCGAGATTCTTAGCTTCTTGGGATTGGCGGGCTACTATAGGAGATTTATCTAAGACTTTTCTAATATAGCCTCACCTTTGACCAAATTAACTCGCAAGGATGTGAAGTTCGTGTAGGGTCGGGAACAGGAGGATGCTTTCGAGGAGCTAAAGGAAAGATTAACACAAGCTCTTATCTTGACATTACCCGTTGGGAGTGAAGACTTAGTGGTATATTCGGATGCTTCTTATTCTGGGCTAGGTTGCATGTTGATGCAACGAGGAGGGGTAATTGCCTATCCGTCCCGACAGCTGAAAACCCACGAAGTCAACTATCCCGCACACGATCTAGAGCTAGCTGCGGTGATCTTTGCCTTGAAGATTTGGCGGCACTACTTATACGGGACAAAGTGCACCATCTTCACGGACCACAAGAGCTTAAAGTATTTCTTTGAGCAGACGGATCTCAATATGAGGCAAAAGAGGTGGTTAGAGTTGATCAAGGATTATGATTGCGAGATCTACTACCATCCGGGCAAGGCCAACGTGGTGGCGGACGCCCTTAGCCGAAAGGAAAGACCCGAGCCGATTTGGGTGAAGGCATATCAGTTGATTATGACATCTGACGTGATGACGCAGGTCAATGAGTTTCAAGACGAGGCTTTGAAAGAAGATCGTCTTAACTCTGAAAGGATGAAAGGTCTAGTCGCGGAATTGGGTGAGAACA
This sequence comes from Flaveria linearis, assembly GCA_024085815.1. NCBI lineage: Eukaryota > Viridiplantae > Streptophyta > Magnoliopsida > Asterales > Asteraceae > Flaveria > Flaveria linearis. The sequence goes on from CM044003.1 coordinate 90,399,342, forward strand.
CTCTCGGGGTTAGAACCCGATCTGGACGGATGTGGATTCCTCGTTATGGGGATCTACGGGGAAAGATCATGGACGAGGCACATAAGACTCGATACTTAATTCATCCCGGTGCCACGAGATGTACCATGATATGAAGAAAGATTATTGGTGGCCGGGTATGAATATGTGAGTAAGTGGCTTACTTGCTTGCAAGTGAAGGTAGAGCACCAGAAACCATACGGGAAGGTCCAATCGTTGAACATACCCAAGTGGAAGTGGGAGCACATCACCATGGACTTTATTACTAAGCTACCCCGCATGGCGAGGGGGTGCGATACCATCTGGGTGATTGTTGATCGTCTGAGCAAGAGTGCTCACTTCCTATCGATTCGCGAAACGTACTCATCCGAAAGATTGGAGGATCTATTCATAAATGAGATTGTAGCTCATCACGGTGTACCGGTGTCTATTGTATTTGATCATGACACTCGGTTTATATCTAAATTTTGGAAGAGATCCCACGATGCTATGGGGACGAGGTTACATATCAGCATGGCTTATCATCCTCAGACGGATGATCAGTCTGAGAGGACGATCCAGACACTCGAGGACATGCTTTGAGCATGCGTGATCGATTTTGAAGGAAATTAGGATGATCATTTACCGTTAGCAGAATTCTCGTACAACAGCAGTTATCATGTCAGCATTGGCATGCCACTATACGAGATGCTATATAGTAGGAGATGTAGGACACCCATTTATTAGGGTGATATTGATCAGGATGAGTTGGGAAGTATTGAGGTGATTGAAGCTATGACTGAGAAATAGAAAAGATCAAAGCCTTTATGAAGGCAGCTAAGGAGAGACAGAGTCGTATGTTGATAAACAACGTAGACCGATTGAGTTCAAGGTGGGAGATAGAGTCATGTTTCAAGTCTCACTTTGGAAGGGTATCATTCGGTTTAGAAAGCGAGGCAAGTTGAGTCCGAGATACATAGGGCCTTTCCGGATCATTGCTCGTGTAGGAAAGGTGGCCTATAGGTTGGAACTACCGGATGAGTTAAGTGGAATTCACCCGACGTTCCACGTATCTTATCTGCGGAAGTGTTTAGCCGACGAGGATATGGTTGTACCACTGGAGGACATTGAAGTTGATGAACGGCTCAACTATGTGGAGCAACCGGTGGCGATCATTGATCGTAAGGAGAAAAGGTTAAGGAATAAAGTGGTTCCCCTTGTGCGTGTACAGTGGAAGCACATGAATGGATCTGAGTCTACGTGGGAGACTGAAGAAGAGATGAGACAGTATTATCCTCATCTGTTTGAGTAATAACAGGTTTCGGGGACAAAACCTATATAAGGGGGGTGGTTTTGTAACACCCGGACTTTTTAATAGACAATAAAGAAAGAATAAACGTGAATAAAAAGAGAAATGCAATGTAACCCAAGTTGAGGGGTTAAAAGTATCAAAAAAACAAAAGTATCAAAAGTTGGTGCATAAAGGTGGTATGGCCGCCCATAATCTTCTGCACTCTTCTTTTCAACCAGTTTTAGAGAGAGAAAGCATTAGAGCTTTCGGGGTATTGAAGAAAGAACAAGAAGAAGATCGAATTCAAGGTATGTTTTAGGTGATTTGAAGTGTTCTTGACTGATTTTCAGTCACGGGTTTGTGCTTATATGTGTTTGTTGTAGGATTCTGTGTGCCCAAGACACTTAGAATATTGATGTGGTTAATACGTTATGATCCAAGTCGGGTTATACCCAATAACAAGCTTAGCAAACACCAATTAATATTTAATTGATGATATGATCATGCAATTAAATATTTACACCAATTTAGAAAATGGGTTTTCTAAATAAATTGCATATGAGATGGAACAATTTATGAGGATATTTTGTTCAATAATATTATTTGAAGTATTATACAAATTAGTTGTATAACATCAAATAATAATGAGAGTATACTACTTATACAATTAAATGGTTAATTGTATAAACTAGTTAGAATACTAGACAATGCATATATGTGTGTTTATTGTTTATAAAAGAAATCTTTCTTTTATAAACATTTAAAGATTAGTTTTTGAAGTTTATAAAAAGGAAAAGAAAGCTCTTCTTCCTTTTAAACAAAAAAAACGTCCACTTGAAGAAAGATGGGACACACATGCATGCATTCACTAGATTCTTCTCTTGAGTGAAGAGAATACTTGCATGCTTGTGGGGCTTTCCACTAAATGATTCTCTTGGTAGAATCATACACATGCAAGCTCCACTTACAATATGTATTCAGCTCTCAAACACAAAATAACACACATGAGAACAAACACAAAATGGGATCCTTCTCTCTCTCTCAACTTATGAAATGGCAGCAGCATTGAGAGGCTTTTGAGCTCAATTTTGAGCTGATTTTGGTTTGTTCTTGGTGTGTTCTAATGACAAGAAAGGTTCTTGCATTCCATGATCATTCTTCTCATTCACACATGCAACTAACAACACAAGAAAACTCTCCTCTCTCTCCCTCAAACAAGCTGCGGCCAGTAGCAAAGTTTCAGGGTTTTCTTGAAGGTTTTTGGTGTTGTTTTGGTGATTTCTACCTAACAAGAGAAGGTGTTTGCAAGGAGGCTTGGGGTATACAAGCTTGAGGATCTCTACTTTGAGTTCTTGGCCAATTTCAAGCATCCAAAACCACCCATCTTTGGTTGAAATTCTGCTGCAGTAAGGTAGTAAATCACAGCTCACTGAAGCTGTGATTTTATGTACTTTTTCACATGTTCATAGCTTGCTAATTCACATAAATGATCCTTTGTTCTTTGGGTTTATTTTATACATTAATATGCTCATCTAATGAACATATTTTTCAGATTATAAAAGGGTTTATAAAGTTGTAATTCCGCTGCGTTTTCTGAAAGTTTAAACGGTTAAACTATGATTTTATGTTCCAACAAACCCAACAATGGCATCAAGAGCCGGTTATGTGGATAGCTTGCTTGTTCTTGTCCTTTAAAAATTAGTTTTAGAGGATGATTTTAAACTCATAATAGGCTGATTATGGGCTGCTACATTTCTGTTTTGATGAATCCCCAACTTTCAAGATTATATCATACATGCTTGTGATGAAATCTTGAAAGAAATACATGTTGATAAAATGTTGATTGTTTGGACAATATTTAAAACCAAAAATTTCAGTTTATGTTGGCTGAAATTTGGTGGTTTTAAGTGGGGTTTCATTATATGAATAAATGATATGATCATTAGTTGTTATAGTGCATAACCTAGCCTTTGGCCCTATGTTATTTGGATGATTGGAATGGTTGTTTTAATTCATTCAATTGGGTTGTAATATTTATGTTTATTATTTGGGTTGTAATTATTTATTCATTTGGTTATGTAATAAATAGATTAGGTGCATTTCTTTTATTAGAAAAATGTATTAGGATATAATTTTTGTAAAAGGAAGATGCACAAGATGAAGACCCAAAGATGGACATCAAAGACACAAAAAAAGGGACTTGAAGCATATGGATGCAAGTTCAAGTGGGAGTCTAAGGAGACCTCTATTTTGTGTTGTATTCAACCCTTAGGAAAGACCAAATGACCACACTTGTGATGGCAAACAAGTGTGGTCATAATAGTAGCTATGGTTATGCACATTGTGGTTGTTTATATTATGCTTGTTTGGTTGTTTGTTGTATGATTGTTGTTTGATATTTGGATATACATAACAAACTCATTAGCAAACTTAACAAGCTGGAAATTTATGGTTTCTAATCATTAAGTGGTTAATAAGAGGTTATTAAAAGGATTAATGATTTAATAAAAGAGGTTTTATTAAAAATAAACCATAAGATACCTTGCATCTATGGTTCTTAGTCATTAAGTGATTAATAAGAGGTTATTAAAAGGATTGATGATTTAATAAAAGAGGTTTTATTAAAAATGAACCATAGGATACCTTGTATTTGAAAGCATGCAAATACAAGGTACATAGAGTTTTCAAAACTAGAATTAATGAAAACTAAAAAATCCCTTTTCAAACAAGTTTTACACCGTCCTTTTGCACAACACTTAAGTCATTTGGAAACTCTTAATGGGATAAAGGTCACCTAACCATTTTGAGGGAACTTATGACTTAAGGTGGGAATACCACATTGGTGGGATAAAGGTCACCTAACCACTTGTGTTGGTAAACTCACATGTGTGTGCAAGTAGGGTGACTTGATTTGCAAACCATGTTGAATGGATCACCTAAAATATGGTTTCCAAATGGTGTTGATGGGATTAACATGCCGACTTTACATATGATGTTTAAAGTCGATCCCATACCGCTAGAAGTTGCAAAAGGTTGCAATTGTCAAAAGTTGACTACCTTGTTAATTTGAATAATGGGATAAAGGTCACCTAACCATTATTTGAATGTAACGTTGGATTCTAGATTTTAATTATTAATTGTCTATGAGACGTAAAGGGTATTAATAATTAAAATGAAATTTTAAGAAATACTAAAAAGAACTTTGTAAAATTTGTAGAATAGCCGCAAACAATAATGCTACCACCCCGACCGTCCATACCCTATCACTGAGAACTATTTTAGAGAGGGATCGTCTATACCATAATAACCTTATGGACTGGTCTCGAAACTTGAGAATTGTTCTCAAGCAAGAGCAAAGGCAAATGTCCTTGACGATCCTATTTCTAACCAACCCGACCCCGACGATGTTGAGGCCATTCCCGATCCCAAGGCAAATGTTGCCAAAGGAGGAGGGCACATCAAAGACAAAGGGGAAGGGAAGATCAAAGCGGAACCTCCAAAACCTAAGCTTATGAAGCCTAAGGTAACGAAAAACCATCCATGCTTTGAGTATGGTGAGATAGGTTATTTGACAGGGAATTGTCCAACCTATCTCAAAGAGTTGAGAAATAAGAGGGATGCTGGGCAAACCTCAAGCACAACTTTCATAATCCATATTGACTTAAATGTTATTTCCTCAAAGCACATGGGTAATTGGATACCACATGTGGAACTCACTATTGCAATTTGTTGCAAAGGTTCAAAAGAAATAAGCACTTTAAGAAAGGAGACTATGTTTTGAAACTTTCAAGAGGTTTGGAAGTTGTTCTTCAAAACATGTTATATGCTCCTAGTTTGACTAGGAACATGATTTAAGTTTCCTTTTGAAATGATATGGTTATGATTTAAAGTTAGTCAATGATGGTATTTATGTTTATATGGATGATGTATATTATTTCAAGGCTATGCCTTCTAATAATATTTATGAATTGGTTCATGATGATTCGTCCTATAATAACACATTATACCTATCATACACCAAGAGACTTACAATGGTCTAAGTGACTCTTATTCTTGTCATTGTCATCTTAGTTACATAAACAAGAATCGGATTTAAACACTTTAAAAGAATGGTCTTTTAAAAGCAAACGAAAATTGTTCATTTGATAAGTGTGAATCTTGTTTACAAGGTAAGATGACCAACACGCCCTTTAGTGGTATTAATGAAAGGGCAAAAGACTTATCAGGAGTCATACATTTGGATGTTTGTGGTCCTTTTAAGACAATGACAAGGTATGATGAAACTTACTTCATTACCTTTACCGACGATTATAGTCGCTATGGTTATGTGTACTTGATGGCACATAAACATGAAGAATTTGAAATGTTCAAGAACTTCAAGAATGAAGTAGAAAATCAACTCGATAGAACTACCAAAGTTCTCCGTTTAGATAGAAAAGGTGAATACCTAAGTGAGTCTTTTAGGGATCATCTAGGAAGTTGTAAGATTGTCTCACAACTTACTCCTCACAGAACACCATAACATAATGGTGTGTCTGAAAGGAGATCGAACCCTATTGGATATGGTTCGACCTATGATGGCTATAAGCTCACTACCTCTATAATTTTGGGGTTTCGCACTACTCTCCGCGGCTCATATTTTGAATATGGCCCAAACCAAGAAAGTGGATTCGACACCTTTTGAAATATGGAATGGAATAGTTCCATCGCTATCATATTTAAAATTATGGGTCATGAAGCTTATGTTAAGCTTAACACCCAAACCAACTAAAAGTCGATTCATTAAGTGTATATTTGTTGGATATCCAAAAGGACTATATAGGATACTACTTCTTTGATCCAACGGAGCAAAAGGTATTTATTGCTCAAAAGGCATAGTTCTTGGAAGCCAAGTTCCTTATGGAAGGAATGACGCATAGAACAGTGGGATTTGATGAGGATCAAGATCCACAAGCCGATACACGTTTGGTTGACACTAGCTATCAACAAGAAGTTGTTGATAATGATCAAAAGGTTGATCGATACACACAAAACGTTCATAGATCTGGTAGAATTAGCATTCCACCTGAAATATATGGATCTTTCATGGATGGATGCTATGAGATTGACTCCGATGAGCCAAGTACATACCATAATGCTATGTCCAATTAGGATTGTGACAAATGGCTGGAAGCCATGAACGTAGAGATGCAATCCATGTATGACAACCAAGTTTAGGAATTGGTTGACCCTCCACTTAACTCCAAACCGGTTGGATGCAAGTGGGTTTTTGAGAAGAAAACAAAATATGCATGGAAACTTGGACACTGACAAGGCTTGTGTGTATAAAAAGGCTAGTGGGAGTGTAATCATATTCCTAGTATTGTATGTTGATGACATAATACTATATGGAAAGGACATTCCAACCATGGAAGGTGTTAAAACCTGGCTTGGAAATTGTTTTTCCATAAAAGATCTCGGTGAAGCCGCCTATATTTTGGGAATAAAGATCTATAGGGATAGATCGAGGCGGTTGATAGGTCTAAACCAAAGTGCATATATTGATAGAATCTTGAAAAGGTTCAAGATGGAAAACTCTAAGAAAGGTATGGTACCTATTCAAAAGGGACAATATTGAGTGCATCTCAATGTCCAAGCTCAAAGGATGAGCAAGATTATATGAGGGACATCCCATATGCGTCTGCTATAGGATCCATCATATATGCGATGATATGCACTAGACTGGACATGTCATGCGCGTTAAGCATGACAAGTAGATATCAGCAGAATCCATGTAACACCCATTGGATGGCTGTTGAAAGTATATTGAAATACCTTAGGAGGACTAAGGATATGTTTCTAATATACGGATCTGATGAAGAGGAACTAGTTGTAAAGGGTTACACGAATGCTAGTTTCCAAACTGATCGAGATGATTCTCGATCACAATCGGGTACGTCTCCATTATGAATAGGGTAGCGTTGTCCACTACAGAATTCGAATACATAGCCGCCTCATTAGCAGCTGCATGGATAAAAAGGTTTATCACCAATCTAAGGATGGTCTCTACCATTCAAGACTCCTTAGAAATCTTTGTGATGACGAGGGTGCGATTGTTCAAATCAAGGAACCCCGTGCACATCAAAAGATTAGGCACAATGAGCGGAGATTCAACTACATAAGGGATGAAGTTGAAAACGGGAAAGATATGTATTCGCAAAGTTCACTTTGATCAAAACATTGCGGATCCACTCACGAAGCTCCTTGAAAGGGCAAAGCATGAAAGTCATACCTATGCCTTAGGACTTTGATATTCTAGTGATTGGACTTGATCAATTTTGTATTTGAATATGTGGAACTCTTTATTATTTGAGTAAAATTATTTGGTTATAATGTCTCAATTAATGTTCGATTTAGCATGTTTAATCCATGAGTAAATTATTTACTCTAAATGTCCGTAGTCGTTCATACTTGTGGGAACAAGTGTGAGGGTAAGACTATTATGAACTTGGATTGGTTGATATTCATAAGGATGAATATAGAGCAATAGGTTGCTACCAAGGTTCATAGATATTTGTGGGATACAAATATTGGACTAACCCGCATCTCAAGTCTTACTACATGGAATCTTATTGATTGATCATAAGTAAATTTGAGTAAAGGCGAATATCATTTGGTATCCTTCGACCTGAGATACATATTGGGTTTTGATATTCACCAAGTGTTACACCTTGAACTAGTTCTTCACTGATATGAAATAATTGTCAGTACATAAGGCTATGTTCAAGTGTGACATAAGGTGATTGTGAGAAACGTATGTAGTCAAGATGGGATTTGTTCCTCTTATTCGTTGAGAGTAAGATGTCTAAGGCCTGATTAAGTTAAATCAACAAGGAATGATCATTCCGTGTCCTTGGATTTAACATGACATCTGTAACAAAAGGATAGATGATTGATTCACCTAAATCATTTCAAGTAGGGTACTTGAATGGGATGATGTTATTGAATGGCCACAAGTCATGCGTATTAAGGGTAGTAAACCGTTGTTAGGCGTTATTTACTGCTTGCATCAATCTTCTATGAGTCTTGGGCAAGTGGGAGATTGTAGGATTCTGTGTGCCCAAGACACTTAGAATATTGATGTGGTTAATACGTTATGATCCAAGTCGGGTTATACCCAATAACAAGCTTAGCAAACACCAATTAATATTTAATTGATGATATGATCATGCAATTAAATATTTACACCAATTTAGAAAATGGGTTTTCTAAATAAATTGCATATGAGATGGAACAATTTATGAGGATATTTTGTTCAATAATATTATTTGAAGTATTATACAAATTAGTTGTATAACATCAAATAATAATGAGAGTATACTACTTATACAATTAAATGGTTAATTGTATAAACTAGTTAGAATACTAGACAATGCATATATGTGTGTTTATTGTTTATAAAAGAAATCTTTCTTTTATAAACATTTAAAGATTAGTTTTTGAAGTTTATAAAAAGGAAAAGAAAGCTCTTCTTCCTTTTAAACAAAAAAAACGTCCACTTCAAGAAAGATGGGACACACATGCATGCATTCACTAGATTCTTCTCTTGAGTGAAGAGAATACTTGCATGCTTGTGGGGCTTTCCACTAAATGATTCTCTTGGTAGAATCATACACATGCAAGCTCCACTTACAATATGTATTCAGCTCTCAAACACAAAATAACACACATGAGAACAAACACAAAATGGGATCCTTCTCTCTCTCTCAACTTACGAAATGGCAGCAGCATTGAGAGGCTTTTGAGCTCAATTTTGAGCTGATTTTGGTTTGTTCTTGGTGTGTTCTAATGACAAGAAAGGTTCTTGCATTCCATGATCATTCTTCTCATTCACACATGCAACTAACAACACAAGAAAACTCTCCTCTCTCTCCCTCAAACAAGCTGCGGCCAGCAGCAAAGTTTCAGGGTTTTCTTGAAGGTTTTTGGTGTTGTTTTAGTGATTTCTACCTAACAAGAGAAGGTGTTTGCAAGGAGGCTTGGGGTATACAAGCTTGAGGATCTCTACTTTGAGTTCTTGGCCAATTTCAAGCATCCAAAACCACCCATCTTTGGTTGAAATTCTGCTGCAGTAAGGTAGTAAATCACAGCTCACTGAAGCTGTGATTTTATGTACTTTTTCACATGTTCATAGCTTGCTAATTCACATAAATGATCCTTTGTTCTTTGGGTTTATTTTATACATTAATATGCTCATCTAATGAACATATTTTTCAGATTATAAAAGGGTTTATAAAGTTGTAATTCCGCTGCGTTTTCTGAAAGTTTAAACGGTTAAACTATGATTTTATGTTCCAACAAACCCAACATTTGTATGTTCGGTTGTGTGTTATTGGTGGGTTTTTAGTTGATTGAACTCCTTTTTGCATTCGGGTTTGAAGAATTCTGCCTGAAAGTTGTTAAACGTGAGTTCTAGAACCCCCTTTTTACATGTTTTAACTGATTTTGGGGCTGGAAATACATGCAAGTATGTTTTCATAAAATGGGTATGTTATCCGTAGTGTATGTATGAATGTGTACGTGGGTGGGTGTATGTTTGGATGTGATTTGTGGTTATGTTCATGTTATGAAGCTTAGAATGTTAGAGATAAGCTTAGAACATGTTAGAAATGAACTTGGGACTGAGATTGTGTTGATTAGGGTGAGTTGGTTATCCATGCACCTAAATAGTGGCCCATGCGCCCAACGGTTAAAACTACCTAAGTGTTCCCCATGCGCCCAAACCCCCATGCGCCTAAATAGTACCCATGCGCCTAGGCACTCATGCACCTTCATAGTGCCCATACGCCTAGAAATTGCCCAGATTGACTAAGTGTTGAGCCATGCACCCCAATAGTGTCCATGCGCCCAGAACCTTCCCATGCGCCTAAGTGTTCCCATGTGCCCAGAAGGCCATGCGCCTGCATAGTGCCCATGCGCCTGCATAGTGCCCGTGCGTCTAATACTTAAAATTTATTTTCTGAATTTTTGGAAAATGTGAAGTATAGGCTTTGACTTGGGATGTTCCCGGGGGTGATATGAGTTGACTTTTAGTGATGGATGATGTGTGATTAGATGGGAGTGCTGGATGATGATGTGTGATGTCTAGACAATGATGTGTGTTGACAAGATGATGATGTGTGATGATGCATGATGATGTGTGATGATGTATGATGATGTGTGATGATGTGTAATGTAAGTTTTGTTCCTTAATACGTATTATTTACGTGGTTTCACGTAGTGAGATTATGTTAATATACGTAAAGTATTATCTTAACGAAGCAAAAGAAATAAGATAATAAGAAGTGGAACTTAACGAATGAATGAAAGCCTTGCAAGCAAAATGGAAAGAGGTTCACAACTCCATGTGAGTTGGTAGAACAACCGTGTGTGGAATAGTGTGCGATTTTGGCTAACTCATGAGGGTTCACACGCAGTGAGAGTCAGTCTTGGTGGCTGCTCCATACGTGCGATGTGGTATTAACTGTGTGTTATGTAGCGTGCGATCTTGGCTACCTCATGAGAGTTCCCACACACAGGGGAGTCAGTCTTAGTGACTGTTCCATACGTGCGATATGGGATCCTTGTCATTCGACCTCAATAATCGTGGTTACGTGCCATGAAGAGGGTAAAGCTTGACGGGATCTAGATTCAGTGAAAGATAATAATAAAAGTGCGAAAAGTGCAAAAGGTGTGAAACATATGAAACGTGCAATATGAACGAAATGAATGAAAAGTGCCATAAGAACGATACGTGCGATAAGAACGAAATGTGCGATAAGAATGAAATGTACGATGTGTGACCATGTGTGATAGTAAAGAAAATGTTTTAACGAGCGAAAGGTAATTTATATTCTATAAAAACTAGAACTCACTCAACAACACTGACTTTTATGTATTTTCCAATTGATAGGTGATTGTTGCTGAAGATGGCACGAGACAGCTACTTGGATTATTTTGAATGGCATCCATTTTATGAAAAATAACGCTTTTGTGATGTAATGCAATGAATGATATTTTGTAACGATGTTGTATTATTTTGCAAAAGCAGTTATTAATATATGAAATGATTTTAGTTAAATGATTCTGCTGCAATGTTTTAAATAAATGTATGATTTATGTGCGATTAATGACCAACTGTGGGGTGCTCGGGATCGGGGCCTTACACTCCACCACCATTACCACCAACCACCTCAACCAACAACAATCACAAACACCATCCACCGCCACCACCGCTACCTACCACCCACGAAACCTTCACAACCACCACCACCCCTACACAACCAACAACCACCACAACCCTCCACCACCAGCCACCGCCACCACCGGCCATCGCTACCACCTACCGCCAGCCATCGCCACCACCGGCCATCACTACCACCTACCGCCAGCCATCGCCACCTACCAACAAGAAATGTCAAATTGAAATTGAAAATATTAATCTGTTTGTGAAAAAGCCTCGCATGTTCACTTTGTTTAAAGCCCCCCCCCCAAATGATTTTGAAGAATTTCATATATGTCCCTTCAAACTTGTAAAATATCGTATATATCCAACCAGTGTTTTCACGGCCGGATCGGACCGGTCGGTCGAACCGGGGATCGGCTTGGTGGCCGGTCCGGTCGTGTATGAATCGTTTTGTGGGGGTCGAACCGGCCGGTTGTACCCGAGTCGGTGGTCAGACCGGGGAACCGGACCGGTTCGGACCGGTTCGGACCGGTTTTGACATTTTTTTTACTTTTTTATTAGTGTGCTAGATCAAAAAGTAAAACCGAATTCAAAAAACGGGCTCGCACGGGCCTGGGTTTTTGAAGCTGCATTCGTGTCCGCGACACGTGCGGGCACAAACGAGTTCACTGGAAATCCAACCTTTTTCCCTATTTTTGCACCCCCCTGCGCGCGGGTAGTACTTGTGGCAAAATATGTCATAAAGATACACTAGAGTGATAAAAAAATTACTTATAACCAAACATCACTTTGTCCCCACACCAATGTGAGACAAAGTGTTCACCATAATCTTAAACATACATTCACACACACCCAAATATACTTAAATTTTATATATAACTATAAAATACATATATAAATCATATATAAATTACTTATATTTAATTACATATATAAATATAATTAAAATATAGTTAAATCCAGTTCAACCGGTCCGACCGGTCCGACCGGTCCGACCGGTCCGACCGGTCCGACCTGTCCGACCACCAAACCAGTAAGGCGTCCGGTTCGACGTCCGATCCGGTTCTGAAAACATTGTATCCAACTAAAACTTAAAAGATCATATTTGGGCAATTTAAATTAACTAGTGGTATTCATTTTCGCGCGTTGCGCGAGTTTTCTTTCCGTTTAATAAAAAGTCTACGAGCTAGATTGTAGTTACAACATAGTTTGTAGTTACAACATGGTGTTTATGATTTACAAAAAAATATAAAGGTTACATGCATAAGAACAGGAGCTGTTTTGGTAGTTCTGTAGAGATGCTATAAATGGAAGTTGCTAGCTAAGCTGATAATCTGGCTGCAAAAGCATTCTGCGTTCTTGTAGCGGCTCAAAAAGATATGTTGTTGCTCCAAAAGAATGATGCACTAATGGGTAATCAGGATATCTTTGCCCTTTATCAAATCACTTCTTCCCTGCATATAATTTATGTTTTTGAGTGGATCGAGTTTACAAATGCCTCAATTTACAAAGCAAAATTCATAGTATATAAAACACATAACAATTAAGAAGCAGTACATGGTAATCTGAGAATGAAACATTTCGTATGCAAAAGCAAAATAGAAACAATAAATAACAAACAAACAATAAACAATCATAAACAACATTTTAGTTATAATATTATGAAACACTACTAGAAAAACTGCAATAGATGACGCGCATTGCGCGTCATCTTTGGGGTCAGATGACGCGCAAATGCGTGTCAAGGAAGGGGTAGTCATAAATGATAGATGACGCGCATCCGCGCGTCATCTGTTTATGACGCGCAAAAGATGACGCGCATTTTATGACGTGCAAAAGATGACGGGCAATGCGCGTCAAGGAAGGGGTAGTCATAAATGACTAGATGACGCGCATCCGCGTGTCATCTATTAAATTTTTATGACGTGCAATAGATGACGCGCAATGCACGTCATAAAATTAGCTGCATTTTTTAATTTTTTTATTTTTAATAAATTTACCTGTTGTTTTCTAAAACAAATTGTCGAATAACATTAAAAGCGAAATCCATTAAAGACCAACAAAGTTTACAAAAGTTGTTACATAATATCAACTACAAAGCAAATCCAAATTCATTGCAATACAAGTACAAATTCAAATATTTAATCATATGGCCTACATATAAATGAAATTCTAAGGTACTTCAATAGTTTCTTCCTTTTCCGTACCATTGCTTGTAAACCCTTTCGAGAGTGCTTATCCTGCGTCAGTTTCCATACATTTCAACAAATTATCACATGAATCGCATTGAGGAACACATCAATCGCATTGAGGAACACCGATGTCCACCATCATCAGTAGCACCACCAGCAGCCCTTGCAGCTGAAAAACATGTTGAGCAAGGCATTAACAACTTAGAACACAACTATGGCATATAGATATAACACATGAACAAGGGGTTGCTAGGGAAAATGATGAAGAGGATAATCACAAACGTCAAAGGATGAACAAAAGGCCACAATCCAAGAAACAAAACAAACAAACAAAACAACCTGCAAATTACCTTTATATATAAAAGATAACTGATCATGGATTTCAATCACATATGCAATATATTCATTCGTAATCGCTAATAACAATATACAAGCTGCAGAACAGTGCTTTGATTTTCAGGCCCAATGTTCAAAATCGGAACTAAAACCTATGTAATCCTCTAATCATTTGACACAAAAAACAGCCAAACCATCCAAAATCCTAAAACTTACACATGTTTCAACTGATCTACAGAATGATTTCTGTAATAAAAGATGAAATATAAAGAAAACAAACCTGCATAGTGTTGTCTAGGTTTAGCATGAGGTTGTAAAGATTCAAGACGCCTAATAGGACCCCATAATCTTCTATACAATTTACTCTGCACAACAATCAGATCACAAAATAAACAAGATTGCCTCTTTGGTTATAAAAATCCCAGATACCAAATGCAAGCATTGACTAACTCCAACACTAAAAATCCAATCTTTAACTCAAAATCGTACACTAACAACAAGAAAAAGTAAACCCAATGAACAAGATTCATCAATAACTACAATACAACAGAAAGCATTGACTTACTCAAATACTAAAAATTCAAACTTTAAGTCAAAGTTTACACCAACAACAACAGAAAGTAAACCCTATGAACAAGATTCATCAAAAACTGCAAAGTTCTGCAAAACACATGAAATTGGGTCCCCACAATCTTCTATACAATTTACTCTGCACAATAATCAAATCATATAATAAACAAGATTACCTCTTCGGTCGTCTAAATCCCAGATACCAAATGCAAAATCGACTCACTCCAACACTAAAAGTCTAATCTTTAACTCAAAACAATACACCAACAACAACAAAAACCAAACCCTATGTACAAGATTCACCAAAAACCACACAATCCACTACAAAACACACAAAATTGAAGCAAAACCACACAATCCACTACAAAACACATGAAATTAAATATTTATAAAATTAAAAAAAGGAACAAAAGATACGTCTTTTTCTCAGCACGACACGGCCTGACGTTTTGGCCCATTATGCATTTCACCTGCCTCGTTCAGTTTTGGCACCCCTATTCTTGATTAAATAAGAGTAATAGATTAGGCTGTGTTTGTTTTTTCCAAAAAGCGTGTTGGACTCTTCTTCAGAAGATTGTTTTGAAAAAGGCATAAGTCAGCGAGAAAACAATTTTCCTCTCTTCACAAAAGAGACGAACTAATCCTTTTTTGAAAGAACATTTAAAACCCTGAACACCTCATTCCATGGAGCGTCCTTTCTTCCAGCCCATTACCCAAATCTGGTTTATTTCTACCAGATTTGTGGAAAATAAGTGCTGATTACATACAGTTAGAATAAGCAACTCACCATCCAATATAGCATTAGCAACATCAGTTGCTTCTGCACGAGTAGGTCTTAAATTGTCAGTCATATTACAGCTGGTTTACCAGCCATATTACACTTGTAAAGAGCAGCTGGTTTACCAGCCATATTACACTTGTAAAGAGCAGCTTTCTGGAATAAAAACACCTGCATAAAACGATTTGTTACTCAAGTAAAGATTGTTTGCAAATTACTTAAATCCATAGTCAACGCGAACTTAGATACTATGCTTCACCATATGGATATATAACGTCAACAATTATAATGATGGTGCTAATGAGTACCACAGTCACTGTTTAGTCTAGAAATTTGAATATGGTTTTTCATAAAATCACTCACAGGTATAAATACATTAAGAAAATGGTTCATTATCTGCTTTCTAAGAAAAAGGGAACTCGG
The DNA here is from genome assembly GCA_024085815.1 of Flaveria linearis. Lineage (NCBI taxonomy): Eukaryota > Viridiplantae > Streptophyta > Magnoliopsida > Asterales > Asteraceae > Flaveria > Flaveria linearis. Next base: position 90,415,133 of record CM044003.1, read on the forward strand.
CAAGCAAAACTCAACTAGTGTTATATTCTGAAATTTGATTTTTGAGACAACTTTGTAAGGAAATTTTTATTACTTTTCCTGCAGCGGAGAAAAAAAAGGAGTTAATGAATAACCAGTCAAAGACAATAGTCAAATTCTTTTAATCAACTACAGCTTTTAACATGAAAAATATCAAGTTGTTTTTTACAAACACCAACTTGTTTTTTACACTTAATTGCAAGTTCCATTGAATTAGCCAAACAATACAGTTTTTAATACTTTAAGTTTCACCTTTAGAATACACAAAGTACTCATATCACTAGCAAGCAAGTAAAGGGGTTTTACAAAATCTAGTTTACTAATAAAGACATCACCATGATCACTATGTACACTATTATCATCACACACACATGAATCAACTCATCAAGTGTAGAAAGGGAGTCAAGTTGGTGAAACAAGAGTTTCCGCAATCAATACTTACAAAACAAGCATACTTAACAATTCTTACAATATTAAAATCAAACCACAACAGCAGAATAATACTCAGTCAAAACAGTAATATCATAATCATACACATAGAAATACAAGATGCAACAACTAGCACAACAACAGAACATCACTCAATCAGAATACTAATAGTTCAAACTACAAACAACCGATTCTATTGAACCACAAATCAATAGAAACCCTAGCTATTTAACAAATCAAAGCAATAAAGACAATCAGTTCTTTAGAACTTAACAGTTTTGAACTGAAACTTGAAATTCGAATTAAATATAGACTTGATACCATGTAAACAAGTATGAATAGTGAATACACAGAAGAAAAAGCAACAATTTCGAGGTTTTATTACTGAATGAAACAAGAACACGAAGAAAGTAAACCCTAAATCCAAAACTACCCGAGTGATGTGATGTAGATGTTTATATCTACAATCACAACCTAGAAGTAGGATCAGAGACGTTACCCCTTATATGAACACACGAGTTTCGCTATCGAGTAGATCTACTCCCAACTCTGACTCATGACCTACGCTCCCCATTTATCTTTTTCGACAAAGAAGCACATTAGTCGGACCACCGACACGGACCAGATCGTTATCCCCAAACTCATTGGCGAACGTACGCCACTCGGACGTTTCATCGATCGAGTGCGATTCAAGCACGAGTCCGCACTGGGAGCACACGGTGTCTCCGGCGGAGTGGTCAAACACCACATATGTTCTTCGATGTTTGTATTGAAAAGGGCGATTTGGGGGATTTAGGGGATTTAGGGGAGGAGGAGAGTTAAGGGCGCGCGTTGTATTAAAAAGGGGGGAAGGGTTATAAAAAATTTTAAAAAATGACACGCAAAGTTGAAAATGCGTGTCATCTTTTCTAAAAATATTTTAAAATCCGACATATATTTTATGATACGCGTAAATGCGCGTCATCTTTTTTCGCGTGTCATCTTTTGCGCGTCATCTATTAACAGATTTCTAGTAGTGAAATGAAAAGGTTATAATAACCAAAAAACAGGACATGCACTTAATAAAAACAGAATTGACATATACACTTGACCTCTGTCGTGCTGCAAGAACTAACTTTTAATAGTGTGCGCAACAGCAGAAAAAACTAACGTACCCAGCATAAGTCCCAACTTCGAAAACAAAATTCAAAGCTCAACCCAATAGTGGTTTCACTAAATGGAGAACAATAATCAAGGAATCAAACATGTGTTTGGAATAATAAACTACAGTATAAATCTTCATATAATTCCGTGCATCTTTAATTACTCAAAAATAGGATTAGAAAAATCATGACAAAACAGAGGGAGACAATGGATTATAGAATGAGTTGAGCAAGGTGCCACTTCTTATTTTATGATATCATCATATACAAAATATATATACATAAAAAAACAAACCGAAACAGACATACGACTACCTGTTGGATTTTTTTCACTCCGTTTAACCTGTATTTGGAGGTGAACATGATTAGTGCATATTATTTTTACTTGCGATCTAATTATATATACATAAAATTTACAAAATTCAAAGACGTTATGCATAAAATGTGAGAGAGAAAATTTCAGTCAAACCTACCTGCAAAAATGAAATAGGCTAAGACATCCAAGCTGCGGAACAGTACTTTTGTAACACCCGAAATTTTGATTAGACGAAGAGAAATAATAAGAAGAAAAGAAAAGAAAGAATTTTGGAGGAAAAGGAAAGGAAAGAGAAAGTAGAAGGGGGTTTTGTGTAAAAGTACAAAGAAGAGAGAAATATCTGATATACATAGGGATGGCTGCCCACTCTTTCCCTCACAACCCCCAAATCTTTGAAACTTTCTAGAGAGAGAGAGAGCAGACCACGAGATTTCGGAGAAAGAACAAGAAGAAGAGAAGACTGATACGCGATACAAGACCTCACGGCTACGGATTTTGAAGAGGTCATACCCAGCAACACAATGTGAGTTCTAAGACCCCTTCTTTTATGCATTTTCGAACGATTTTGGGGCTGGAACACATTTTAAAACAGTTTTTGAGTTGCGGGTGTTACCCCGTACCTGTATGTGTATGTCTATGAGTATATAATCTGTTAGGGAAGCTGGTGCGAACGTTCCAAGATAGATATATGTGTTTCACGTATGTATGTACATAAGTATACTGTTAATGTATGTTCTAGCTTAGTATACATGATATTTAAGCGGTGTTGAAAGAACTATGTGATGATTCTGTGCTATAGAAGTGTTTAGCTGATGAATGAGATACGAGCACAGCATAGATTAAGTTGCAGGTTGTCGCGCTCCACCGCATTGACCAATGCGGACTACTGATGCAAAAAATGGCTAAGTTGATCAACCGCATTAGCCCATACGAATGACCAAGCAAATGCGGTCAAGGCTCTTTCTTCATCCGCATTAATCCAATACGGGTATACTCGGTATGCGGTTAAGGCAGTAAGCCGCATTAACCAATGCGGGAGACTAAGGGAAATGCGGGCCGGGCAATGCCTCATCCGCATTGTCCTAATAAGAAAATGATCAAGGCAATTCAGCCGCATTGTTCAATGCAGACTAACTCAGGAATGCGGGTAAGTCATTCCTCATCCGCATTGACTAATGCGGATGGGGCAAACTAATGCGGATAAGGTATTACTCATCCGCATTGACTAATGCGGATGGCCAGACTAATACGGGTGAGCAGAACACACTATGTGCATATAAGTTTAGTGTGGCCTGATTCATTTGGGTGGACTAGTAACATAGGCATGGTGATGATGATGATGTTGCATGGGTATACCTATGGTATACCATATACATGTGATGCTTTGTACGAAAATGAATGTATGATATGAGTATGTTCCTTATGATGATGAACGTTTATCTTCCAAAACTTTACGAGCCATGAACGTGAAAGAACAAAGTATTATGTAACGTAAAGTGAAAGATAATGAAAGAGGAACATGATGATGAATGCATGTATTAACGAATAAATGAGAAGAAAGATGATGATGAATACATGCACTAATGAATGAACGAATTAAGTCTTGCAAACATTGAATGAGTCGATTGGTCTTTCTTTGTGATTGACCATAGTCATGGTACCACTACCGCTTACCTACTAGTACTGTGGCATCGTTTTGTTGTTCATTTGTTGACTTCGGCACAGTAGCTAAGACTGTTCGGGGTATAGCATATGGTATTGGTATGAAAGAATTCAATGTGCAAGTAAGGATGAACGGGATCCTTGTCATTCGACCACAGTAATCATAGCCGAGTGCTATGAAGTGGGTAAAGCCTGACAGGATCCATATGAGAAGCTAAGAATAATGTATAACGAATGATGAAGATAATAACGAATATTATCTCTGTGTACGTATGATGTATGGTCATATGAATTAACGGGTTCTAATGAAAATTTACTATGTTTATTATAAACTAGAACTCATTCAGCAACGCTGACTTTTTATGTGTTTCCAGTTGGCTGGTAGTGTTGCTGGGGATGGCACGAGGCGGCTACTCAGCTCTTTTGGGATGGCATTCTCCTTTTAATAATGCTGTAACGTAATGTTTTGTGGGCCCGTAATGCACGCAACACATTATGTTGCATGCAAGTGCAAGATTTCTTGAGGATTCCCATAAACGGGATTACTTAAGGAATCTTCTTTATGAAGAAAAAAGAAATTTTTATATTTTATATTTTTATACTAGAGGTCACTGTTTATTACCCTATGATTGTTGAGGATTCACATAACGGGGATTACTTATGAAATCCTCGGTTTTATATGCTTCGGCAGCAATCATAGTAAAGATAGGCAATGTAAAGAATGCTTATATTTTGTAATCAGGTTAACGATGTAATGCATTGTAAAAGATTTTATGATGAAATAAGAATGTATTTCTTATTAATTCCGTTGCGTTATTTTACTTAATATATGTTGTTTATCTAAGATGCTTATGAATGTATACCAAAAGTATGTTTTATGTGCGATGAATGACCAACCGTGAGGTGCCCGGGAGCGGGGCCTTACAACTTTTTCCGTATGTTAGACCACATCACTTTAATTTTTCCAAAAATACATAGAAAATATTGAGATGTAAAAAACAATGATGAACATTTTTATGAAGTAGCAACATATTGCATACAAACTATGAAATTGAAAAATATTAACACAATAAAGAGCAATAACATTAAAATAAAAATGTCAAAAGTAAAACAAATAGAACTTGTTAATGTGTTGCAAACAAAATACAATAATAAAAGGGTCCCCCAAGTAAAGAGAAGCAAATGTTAACTAAACAAAAGCATATAAACTATGCTTAAAACTTATGATTATAGTGTGTTTGAGTCTTTAGAAAGGTTGCCAAGCCAATAACTCTAGTCGACTATGATAACTAATGTTTGTTGAACTCTTATTGACTTTGTTCTAATAAATTTCAAAGGCAATATAATTTACAAATGTCAACTGATTTAAAATAAAATTTTACCTCAGGTGTGATGCAAGCGACCTCAATGGATTCAAGAACTCAATATTGATAAGAAGCTTGACTCACAATCGTAATCTTCAATTAATTAGACAAATCCATGAGTTCCACCGACACTCAAATGATGTTAATCAGTATCTTTTAATCGTTTTGTTTAGATTATAATTACATGAATACACTATAAATTTTTATCATTGAACACACACAATTTTAGCAACGAAAACGAAAATGGCGTAAGGATAAAGGTGACTTACGATTATTGTTGCTTAGGGATAAGGGTCTTCAAAGCAAATGGGCACCCGTGCTTCTATTGCCGCCCAAAATATGTTGGAAGATGTTGTTATTTCATCCCAAAGCGTAACATCGACCTCTTCATTGCTGTTGGAATAAGATGCAAGTATTACATCATTATTGGTCTTCATAGGAAGTGTTTTAGTTGAAGTGGGTATCGTACCTGGCGTCCTTTATAAGCAGCGTAACGAATGGCTCCCCTGCCTTCGTGCTTTTGTCTTCTATTTTTTGCAAAATACCAATGTAATCTGTGTAAAGGAAATTAAATGTTAGACATGGCTTAATTTTTGATGCACAGACATTTATTGTGATGCATGTGTGATGACTTACCCATCTCACCCTTCTCCATCTCATAAAAATTTTGACTAAAATGTCACCGTGGGCCAAAATAAGTTAAAGATCACCTAATTATACCTAACCATTGATGATTGAACAAACACATCATATGACTATAGTTCAAGACTGTACTAAGTACTAACCTATTAATCATCAAATGTTTTCAAGGGACTTACAATGTGAGGGATGTGTTGAATGTGTACCAAACCAGTATAAAAAACAATGTTTTGAGTATATCAGCAACGATAATCGGGTTCTTGGAGCTTGCCAAAGCACCTCTATCGCCATCAACAAAATCTAAATTTGGGTATTTCAATCCTCCATTAGAATGATTTTCAATATCAAAAGAAACTCGTTTCTCATTCGCATTTGATCTTCTAGGGGTAGCAGCTGAAGAAACCATTTCAGCAGTGCTACCACCACTCATGCTTACACTTCACAGTTCACAACATTCAACTCAAGATCTAAATAACCATCATACAACACAATTTCTCCACACACTGCAAATCAAGAATTCAAAATTCAAATGTTCTTCAGTTGAATCCATAATTATGCACTTTGACACCTTAGAATCTTAGATTCCACTCAAAAACAGGGAATCAATGGCGTATCTGCAACACAAAGTTAATCAATCGAATCAATTCCTTAGATCTTAACCGAATTCAACCCAATCTCACAAATCAATTTGATTCAAATCTTATGCACATAACCTGTTCGATCAAATGCTCGATCAGAAATCAAATGGGAAGCTCATAATCTTCCAACAATCAAACGAATTTAAGCTCAAATCGAAGTGGGTCTTTTCTTACTCGATTGAAACCTATGAACAACACCAAAATCACATCAAATCGGATCAAATCAAGAAGTACGTACTGGATCAACTAAAGTCGATTAAAATACAAACCTTCGAATGAAATTTGATGGAACCCAGTTCGTATGATCCAGTCTCGCAGCAGGCCTCATTTTCTCCAAATACGCCTCCGCCACTCTCTTCCTCTTCTCCGCCGCAGTCTGGGGGGAATTGGAGGTGTGGGGGTGGTGGTTTAGGGTTTGGGGATTTTGGTGGTGGTGGTCGGAAGACGGTGGCGGTGGCGGTGGTGTAGGCGGATGTCATTTGTGGTGGTGGTGGTGGTGGATTGCGGGATGGGAAGAGGGTGAGACGACGCCGAACATGTGGGTTACGCCGGCGAGGGTTAGGGCTTTGGCGATGAGGAGATTGGTGATTCAGCCATTGAAGTTGAAGATGATGATGATGATGATCATGAAAATGGAACCAAGTGGTGGATCTGATGGAGTGTTGGGGTGGTGGTGTTGGAGTGTGGTGAGGGGAGGAGAAGAAGTGAAGGTACTATTCATGGTGAACTACTATTCATGGTGTCAAATCTAAGTTGCAAAATTCATATTACTAGTTAAATTCCCGAACGCGCGTTGCACGTGTGATAAACAAACCATCAACCAAGATCACCAATTCAAAACAATTTGAAACTCTAGGCTCGGGCTCAGAAAGAGTGTTTGGTTACGGCTGCTAGCCAAATTCGACAGCCAAGCCTAAGCAACTGATAACACTATGGTTTCTCATCACCGCCCGAAAGATACCAAAATAAGATGTACATGATCATAACAAAACAGTTTCAGTAAATATGAAGACATCTTCATGTTTGGTGGTAAACAACAAACAAACAAAAGTGATGGTCTCAAGCCAACATCCATCCCCGTCACTGATATCGGTTTCAAAACATAACGATCTCAGACGAATCATTCATCATCATCGACCTAAAAGAGACCAACCTTGTGTGGCCTCCGCCTCGGTGCCGGTGCTGAAACGGAGTGTTGACTAACAGGCAACCAGCTACACTTGGACACCACCGAAGGCAGTCCATAAGAACCACCGACGGCATCCGAGCAGAGGTACCAGTAAACCCGCACCGGCCTCGGTACATAACACCCAAACATAACCGATGGTCTAAAGCCAACATACATTCCCGTCACCGACCTCGGTTTCAAAACCGAACAGTCTCAGATGAATCATTCATCATCATCACCCCAAAAGAGACCAACCTCGAGTGTCACCTTGGCGGCAGTGCTGAAACGGAGGGCAACTTGCTACATTCGGAGACCATCGAAGGCGGTCAACAGGGACCGCCGACGACATCCGACAGTACCAACAGGAGTAGATCTGAAAACCCTAAAAGGGTATCAAATAAAAAAGAAGAGAATGGGAAAACCACCAGCATCACCGCCATCAACGGATCAGCCAACCTCAAGCGAGTAAGAGAGAAAGATAAACAGAGACAATTGTAGGGCAAGCCGTGGATGGCGACGGAGACACAAACACGCCCAAACCACCGTTGTCACACACTCTCTCTCTCTTCTGTCTAAGGTCGTTGGCCAGTAAGCCGGAGACGTCGGCTGCGACACACCCTCTCTCTCTAAAACAACCGCCGGCCACCACCAAGAACACAATGGGAAAACGAAACACATTTAAAGGAGGAGCACTGCACAATACCCAAAATCATCGTGAAATACCGATAATAACCCCAAGCAGTGGCGGTGATAAAGAAGCATGACCTGTACATCATGCAACAGTAGCTGTACAACCACTGTTTTTACTGTTCATCAAAGATACTGTTTATCGCTTTGGTTTTTTCATAGTATACAACTAGTTGGTATCAACTTCGCGCGTTGCGCGAAAATCTTTTTTTCGCTCACATTGCACATATACTAACGTTCAAGACTCAGTCGATGCTTTAAATAAAATATGGTAGCTTCTCAGATTACGGCATTAAAATCGTCATTGAACGTACGAATATCCTACCATTTCACTTTGTCAAATGACCATCAAAGACAGTATGCGGCTAGAACCAACACTTTCAATATACAATTTGCGGATACAGCCACAGAACAACGAAAACAATAATAGATTAATAAATTAATTGCGGATTTAGAGGCTCAGAGGTGGGTCGTTCATTGTGGCTGCAAATACTCGTTTACCACGCCAGAACAATGAACATAATAACCTTTTCTCTTTCATCATCGCCTAATCCATATTCACACAACAACATATATATCAACCAACACATGGTGCGTCAACAAAAGTGTCGGACGAGTGCACTCGTCGTCATCGACTGGAACATACAGATAGTACATGCATTCAACCAGCCCAGGACCGTCAATCATTCTGCTATCGGACAGCCTCGGTGCCACCCGCCGGCCGTCGGACAGCGTCAGGCGACGTCGCAAAGCCACCACCGTATCTCAGAGGCATGCGACCTCCACCCTGGTCCAAACATAAAAAAAAAATGAATCGGAAAGATTTTACTGAAACGAAAGTCTCAGATGAATTTTACCCATCATCATCGACATGCTGCGACCACCTATGGTTTTAAATCAGAAACATAAATCAGCGACTCAGATGAGTAGTCGCACATCATCGTCGACCAATCGGAGCCACGCAGACGCCACCAAAGGCGGTCGACAGACCGCCAGCAACATCGGGGCCCACAGATCTAAGCACGTCGGCGCTAGACGGGTCCATTGGAGCCGCCACCCATAAACAATACCATCGGCCACCAACCAAACTTTTGTGGCCAGTATCTAAAGTACATAAACATCTCTATTCATACTATTCATTTCCACTTCTTTTTAAATATGTAGGGTAATATAGCTGGAAATCCGGGCACGCGCCTTGCGCGTGCGTGTAGGGCTCAGATAATCCATCATAGCCGTATATACATCACAAATCAGACAGTAGGCTCAGAATCGAATCACAGTTACGGCTGCAGACCATAATGGTTGCCACGCCACGGTAACTGATACTTTTTTTTGAATAAAATCATAGCCAAACGGACACTACAATAACTAACACCTTACGATAAAGATAATTTTGCACTAACCAGGCTTAGAACCGCTATCTGGTCATTCCAGTCATAGCCTTGGTGGTGCTCCCTGTGGTGCAGGTGGGGTCAACATGTTGAGTGCCAAAACATGTATCCTTTTCAGCGTATAGGTAAAATGTTTTTATCTTTCCCTTTATAGTTTGAAGCGGGGGTGGAATTGTCGTAGTATCCGGGAAGCCTTCCTTTGTTAAAGTTTGGCAGGTAATGAGTAAAAGCAGTATCTTTGAAAAAGAAACCAAAAATATCAATAACATGTAGTGATAATAGGAATAGAATAATGAAACTTAAATTCGAGCGTATTTTAAAAGTTATATATCCTTGCAACCTATGTGTGAGACTTCAAACTAAAAACATTGAATCTTATTAATATCCCTAATTGCGGGTTTATTTTTCACTCTAGAATCATAATTGGGCGGGACCCGTAGGAACCAAAACTTCTTCAACTTTTATGTTTGTATGTAAATAGTATGTCCATGTAATGGAAAAAAAAGTAGTACCTTTTTATACAAAAGGTTTTCCTCTCTATACCACCAATAATTTCATAAACCTGAACAAAATCAAAATGGTTTCAAATTAGTTCAATGATAAGGTATATGTTGTGTAAAATTTAAATAGTTCAAAGCCATTTACTGGGCATAAATATATTTCCACCTGGGTAGACCCTGACATGTAGCACATTATGTGGGAAAAAATTATTCTAAACTACTCTAAGTTCAGTAACGGGCCGTTAATCTATGAAAAAATGTGACATGTGATTAAGAAGAGAACCATAACTATGGTTTTTGGCTTCCAAGTTATAGTAGTCCTCCTCTCTAACATGATAATAATTGTTCAGACCTTATCAGGTGAAAAACAACAGAATACATGAAGATTTTTGTTTTCTGTTCACAGACGCCAGAAGTAGCACATCTTTACCTTGTTACTAATCTTTCTTAAATGCTTCATGGAGAGCTAGATGTCTTGCATTTTCAATATTTGTATACATAAATAGATCAAAACATGCAAATATTAAAGCACGATGCATCATAAATGTTAAAATATGATGGTTAAACAGAATAAAAGGCTACCTATTTATGCAATTAGTTCTTTGATTTAAACAACGAAGAAATAAGTTTACAATATACCTCAATCGAATCATATGCAACAACCATCTTCTCTTTCTCAATTACATGTTGAACCTGATGAAATATCAAAGCTAATGATAAGTTAAATTGTATAGTTGTTTTTTTGTATTTACATTCATATCAACAGGCATTATAAATTTCAGAAAATCAGAACTTAGCAAATTCATGAAGTATGGTATTACTTTGTTTGTCACAAAGTCATATCCATTCATTTGATTAATATATTGCTTTTGTGTTAGTTATAATTTTTCCCCCAATTCGAAAGTAAACAAACCTCAGAAGGGTTTTGCAATTGTATATCCATATTGGAAGATGTTAGAATGAAGGAACTCCTTCATGTGATAAAACATAAAATGAAATTTTAGAGAGGAAAATTTCAACAAAAGAAATAAGCAGGTGTTACAGTCAAAACACCTGAATTTTTAGTAGCACTACAATCATCCTTAATGACATCAACCTACACAGAAAACAACGTTCGTTATGGAAGGGGGCATTCCAACTTTTTAACTTACAAAAATCGTTCATTATACTTAAAAATTGAACCTTAAATAGAAGGTTTATCATGAAGCAAATCAGTGATCTTGGCTTGAAGGACTGCTCTGCATGTTATCGCGAGAACCAAAAACCATTTGTATTCATCAAATATATTGGTTGTGGTTATCGTATGAAACTCTACTTGTGCGTTTTACATGACCTCGATTATAGATGTGAAACACGGTTAGATCAATAATCACATATACACAATAGCAATCGGAGACACAAAGGTCACATGACCACTATGTCATGAACTAATTATTCACCTACAAAGTTCTAATTTATAAACTTTTGAGCTACATTTTGCCAACCCCATTCAAAAACAACATATCTTATATCTATAAACTTTTAAGCACGTTTAAGCAACCCCATTCATAATCGACAAATCGAATTCAGAAAAGAAAAACGTACACTTTATAGACCAAAGAAATGATGCATAATCATAAACCAAAATTAAGAATACAATAACAATTTATAGACCAGAAATTATGCATAATCATAAACAATTGAAGCATTCAGGCAACCGATCTACCATCAAATCAACATATTATTATTATTACTATACAATAACAAAACAGTTGTAACATCTTACCTTCTAATCCTCAATCTGATTCGGTTAGCATCAACACCTTTCGGCACCGTAACCACCAGCTCGTCGTCGCTAAACACCGCCGTGGCAAGCTCCGGAAGCGTCGACGCCGGCAGCCGGAACCGCCATAACTTCACCTCAATCTCTTTAACCTGAACAGGAAAACCACCGACCAATCGCACGCCTCCGACGACGAGTTTCGTGACGTCGGGGACGATCTCAATGGCGTGAGCCGCGACGTCGGAGCCAATCAACAAAAGTCAACTAATCCTAACTCCATCCTTTATAAAAACACTTAATTCAACAATTAACTACTTATTATGATCATCTTCTTTGCAATACCAATGATAATCAATATTCCGTTAACTATATCCAAATACTATAACATTCATCATTCATGCATCTTTAACCAATTTTCTTTCACAATTACAGAATAACATCACAGAAAACTCAATTCAACTACCTCTGGATGATACTGCAGCCCATAAAACCTCCTACGCCGATTCTCCACCGCAGCAACCGCACCCTGCTCACTCCTCGCAACCACCTCAAACCCCTCAGGCAAACACACAGCCTCGTCACCATGGCTCATCCAAACCACCTGTTTACCACCAACATCTTCACCCCTAAACAACCCACCACAATCTTTAACAACCTCAATCGCCATCCTATCGTACTCCTGCTTCTCCCCAATCGCCACTTCCCCCTAATTTCTGCACAATCAACTGCAGCCCATAGCAAATCCCCAACACAAAGACACCATTTTTTTCGACATATTCGACAAACCCATCTGGAAAGAGGGTGCATCGGGCGAATGGACCGAATGAGGAGGATAGTAAAGAGGAGGGAGAAGAATCGGATTTGGAAATCATGTGCCCGTATTGTTCGAAGGGGTTTGATGCCCTAGGTTTGTGTGTTCATCTTGAGCATCAACATCCGATTGAAGTCAAGCAGCGGAGGCCACGACGGAGGAGGCGACGGCGTTGGAGGCGACGAAAGAGAAGGCGACGACGGAGGAGGCGATGAAGTGGTGGTGTATTCCGGGCGGCGAAGCGGTGGCGGTGTTCTAGCAGGCAAGGGTGGTGGGATGGCGGAAGAAAAAAGGGGGTCTAGGGTTTTCTTTTTGTGATCGATGATGATGATGATGATGATGTGGACGCGGTGGGCGGGTGGTGGCGGTGGAGGTGGGCAGGTGGTAGCGGTGGTGGCGGTGGAGGTGGGCAGTGGTGATAGTGTGGTAGTGGTGGTGGAGAAGGTGACAGTGGTGTTGTTGATGGTTGCAGGGAGTAGAAAAAGAAGGAAAAAGAAGGGGAAGGGGCCTGGCACTGTTCTACTATTCATCAAGAATACTATTCATCAGTTGCTTTTTTCATAGTAGTAAATGTAATATTTACTTTATGACTATTTTACCCCTACCAAATATAACATTTTTCAACCCATTTCAATTTTTATCAAGATCAAAATTTACAAATTTTCAGTTTCACGTCTACGGTTCATCTATGCACCCTCACACCCATGGATTGATTCAATTTGGTAATCATTTGATTCGCTATTCTCATCTAATTCTTCAAATCTAAATGAAATCAAAATAAACTCATGTATTTGACTGATATGCATTTTTCATAAATTCATTGGCCAGGCCAAAAATTGCTTCCATAATTATAAAATTAAAGAAAAGAGAAATTGAAATCAGAATTCAATTTGACTTTCATGAGCTTCCAAATTCCTCTTATAGCAGTAGTAATGAACTGCAACCCAATGAATCTCCTATTCACGGGTATTTCTTGAATTAGTTATGGCATTAAGGATTTCATTTCATTTGAACGTGGTATTCAAATAAGAAATTATTGAGGTCTTTTCTGTTTGCCCTTACTTTGAGTTATTCAGATTTACAAAACAATTTGAACATGGGTAAGTATAAAGTTTTAGAAATAAGAGTATGATGGTCATTTTTTGAATTGTTTTAAATGGAACGGATAATTATGATATTTTAAATGTTTTTAAGGATGGGTGATGTTATTTTACAAAATGTATTTTTACTACAAAGTGTGAGAAGATACAATGAGCCTAAAAAGTCACAAAAAATTTAATATCTCACAATTTAAATCGAATTTTAAAAAAGTACTTCGGAGCCTCTGTTCCTCTCGTTGTCCTCTTTCAGAAAAAATTAAAAAATTAAAAAAAATATTGTATATTTATATGACACAATGACGTCATTGTGTATTTTATATTGATACAATGACGTCATTGTGTCTTTCATAATAACACAATGAAGTCATTGTGTCTTTCATAAATGACACAATAAAAAAACGTTTATTTTTTTATTTTTTTAATTTTTCGTTTATTTTTTTTCTCAGTGAGGACGACTAGAGGAACAAAAGCTCCGAATTAATTTTTAAAAATTCGATTTAGATTGTGAGATATAATTTTTTATGTCTTTTTTTTACTCATTGTGTCTTCTCACACTTTGTAGCAAAAATACACTTTGTATTTGAACCTTTTTCTTTAAAGATATATATATATATATATATATATATATATATATATATATATATATATGATATTTCATAAGTTTGTAGGGATATATATGAAATTTTTCCAAATAATAAAGATGGAAAAGTTAATAAGTCAAAAATAGGAGAGGAAATAAGCAATCAAAAACATGCACAAAATGTATAGAATTGAAATTATAATCTAATAATTGATGCATTACATATAAAATATGTTTTTTACTCAACTGTCAGCTAGAGTTAACTTTTTATATATCGTAAATATTCCACCCGTTATAACGTAACATAAACATAACCAAGTTAGCACCTCATTACCATACAACATGAAATCCCAATGCTTTGATGTGGTGCTACTTAATGACCACTACTCGTAATATTTATTGTATTTAAGGTTTTATGATTATGATGAACAAGATGACAAAGTTTAAAATAAAATTATCCTATATTTTGTAATATATTATGTCTTGCCGTTCGAAGAAAGATGCTATTTTCTGTCATATTTTCTTGTATAAATAACCATACTAACCACCCATAATGTAGCAATAGTAGCAAGAAACAACTATAATGGCCTCAAACATGGGCATCATAAAAATGATTATGATGATGTGCATGATCATACTTATAGTGGTAGGAACTCCTACAATGGCATCAAAACCGTTCCCATTTGATGATCGGCCAGACGAGGTTTGTTGCTACCCTGGTTACCCGTGTTGTGATGTCCCATTTCCACCCGGTGCTGATGAGGACGAGGATGTTGTAGAGATGATTGCACCTTCGCCCTCCATGGCTCACGGTCAGAAGAATAAGCCTTGATGTTGATCGAATAAATTACGACAAATAAAAACACTTGGTTAGCCTAAGTGACTTTATAAGGATCGGTGTGTTATGTATGTAATATATAAATCTTGTGTAATTGTGTTTTAATGAAACGAATGGAGATATGTGAGAATCAATACGGATCATTATTTCTTTCAGATGTTAAGTAAGTGAATTAAATGAAAAAACATAATTATAAAAGATCAATTGTTTTCTTCCATAGTTAATTAATTTTACTCGTAGATGGAGGTTTGGTTCAATAGGAAAACCATTTGGTGGTAGAGGGGTAAAGCTTCTTTCAAGGTTAAAGTTCTCAGCCCCGTCTATAACGGTCGTTGTAAATTAGTTGTTATGTAAAATTAGCAGGTGAAATGTGTGTGTGAGACTGTGAGGTGCCCTCTTTTATATATAAAAATCAATTTTACTCGCTAAATATTCTCTCTTACTATGTTTAGATTTTATTTTTTTTTTATCTAGGTGAGGTTATTTTACAAAGTGTATTTTTGCTACAAAATGTGAAAATACATAACGAGACTAAAAAGTCATAAAAAATAACATAACATAACATAACATAACATACCCAGTAAGTCCCACTCAAGAGCAGGGTCTGGGAGGGGTAGGTGGCGGCGAGTCTTTCCTCTATCTAGTGAGATAGAGAGACCGCTTCCGAAGAGACCCCCGACTCGGTAACGAAAACCAATAACAGTCGCAACCGCAAACATGAAGTAAGTCAGACAACACACATGTATATCTCACAATATATCTCACAATCTAAATCGAATTTCAAAAAAGTACTTCGGAGTTTCTGTTCCTCTCGTCGTCCTCTTTCAGAAAAAAAAATAAAAAAATAAAAAAAAATCATTGTGTCTTTTTATGACATAATGACATCATTATGTCTTTCATAAATAACACAATAAAAAACTAAATTTTTTTATTTTTTTATTTTTCGCTTATTTTTTTCTTGATGAGGAACGCTAGGGAAACAAAAGCTCGGAATTACTTTTTTGAAATTCGATTAAAATTGTGAGATGTAATTTTATTTTTTTTTTGACTTTTTTTGACCTATTGTGTCTTCTCATACTTTGTAACAAAAATACACTTTGTATTTAAAGTTATTTCTTTTCTTATCTCCTCTCAAGTCTTCCTGCTGATAAACTTTAAAGGACAGATTCTATAGATGATATGGAAAAGTGAGTGTTAGCTATAACAAATTTTAGTTGACACAGTTTTCGTGATGTATCAATAGTCACACGCTTTCATGTTAATAGATTAAATATAACAGCATATGCATACAAAAAGAATTAAAAAAAAAGTTGTAATAACTAAAAAGACGAAGTTTACGACGTATGCACGTTAGAATCAATGACGTTAAAAATTAAATAAAATCAATGATGTGGATGACGGTTCTGAACCCGATCTGGAATGGAATCCAGGTTAACAATAATCAGGAGATTCAAAGAATTTTTATTTAACTAAATTATTCAGTCTTTTATTTATATTTATATATTTTTATTTTTTTTATTTTTTATCTTTTATTAAGGTTGATTCGTTTATTATTGTTTATATCTAAAGTTGTTATAGTGCAGTATCTATATTGTTTTCTAGTGAACATTTAGTAGAGTTATTATTTTGATTATTGAAAAATTATAAAACCTTTAAAGGTTTAAAATTTAAAACCATTTGGTTAATTCATAGTTAATTATGCGAGTTTATTGTGCTTTCAATTCTACATCAAACAAGTAGAACAGAAGAATTATGGGCTCATTTGGTGATTTAGGTTCTTCATATAGCAGTAGGTTTTTACTATGAAAACTTTAAAAGATTCTTAGTTTGTTTCAATGAAGAAACAAACAATTGTTTTTGTCTAGGTTTTTACTATGAAAACTTTAAAAGATTCTTAGTTTGTTTCAATGAAGAAACAAACAATTGTTTTTGTCTAGGTTTTTACTATGAAAACCTTTAAAGATTTTGTCCAACATTAGGTACTTAGATCTCTTTTATAAGACTAGAATCCATGTATTAATATAAAAATTGAGTTTTTATATTTTAGTTTGAAAGATGATTTGAGTTTAAAAAACTTACAAGATTCATTTTAGAGATAATATGAAAACATTCAAATCTTATTTCTTTCTAATTGTATCACCATTAATTACACTTGAATGTTTATCGTGTTTTTATTTAAGAAGTTTTGCCTTTGAGATCAACCATTCCGGAGATAACACTTTAATTTCAATATTTAAAGCGATATCACTCATACAACATTATGAGTTGGATTTCATGGTGGATCACTTGTTAAGATAGAGTAAGCAACATATAATACTTCTAAAGTATGCAAAAACCTCGTTGTGATAAGCGATTGAACTATTGATTGTGTCTCACGGATCTCTTGGCGGCATTCTACCTCGCTAATGATCTCTGATTAATTTGATCAAGATACTAGCCAACGGGAACCTTATGGAAGTCACTAAGTAACAATAGACAAAATGAGTGGAGTTTCAAGTGTCATATTAGTTACTAAGATGCAGTTTATTTTTTCAGAGTTAAAATGTCTACAGCATACGGATCATATCTGCAGACGTCTGTAAAAGAAAATGTGTACCAAACCTCTGCAGCATGTAAGAGGAATACTGATAGGTTTTTAACTTATGCAGACTGTTAAATAAACTGAAATTTGAATTAATCAAAATTTTAAACTTAAAAGAATTTTTAAATATTGAAATTTAAATAATAGTTATGCAACACTAAAAATAATATTCATAAAACCAAAATAACATTTTTTAAACCATAACCCTTAAACAACATATCTTATTGGTTCATCATATTCAACGACTAATTATTACAATCCATTTGAGTAATTACAACATATATATTTACCAAACTTAATCTAAGCATAAAATCACAAACTAATTACCTACCATAAATGAATCATCGTGACGGTTGTAGGAGTGACAGAGCAACGGCAGTAGAGGCGACGGGGGCGACGGGTCTGTCGGAGGTGGTGGTCTACGGCGGAGGTGAGGGCCAACGGGTCTGCTAGAGGTGAGGGCCAGGGGATTTGCTAGAAGTGAGGGCGGGAGGTGGTCGTAGACGCCGGGAGGTTCAAACAGCGGGAGGTGTGTGGAGGTGGAGTTGTGTTGATGGAGGAAGGGAGGTGGAGTTATGTTTAGGGTTTGAAGGGTGAAGAGTGTGACACTCGTCAATTTCAGGTCCGTTAATTAACTTAAAAGTTCATTAACTCTTCTCACGCATTTATTATTTTTCGTTTTAATCGAATTTTTCGTAAACTCATTTTGTGTTAACCCTAAAGATAATAATAATAAGACAAAATTACAAAAAACGTCCTTTAAGTTTATATAAAATTACAGTTATCGTCATTTATCTATAAAAAGTACTCTAAACGTCCTTTATGTTAACATTTTGTAACAGATATCGTCCTTTACACTAACTGCCGTTAAGTTTTTCCGTTAAGTCAAGGGCAATTTGGTCTTTTTGACTCTAAAGGACTATTAATGTATTTTTTCCAAACATAAAGGATGTTTTCTATCGCTTTTTTTATCTTTTATTTAATTTATATATTTTTATAAGAATGCATATACATATGATTTTTATATAACGAATATATATATACATATAATTTAATTATTTTTATCCACATATTATATATAAATATAAATTGTATAAATAATAAAATAATAAAACAGTGTTTAGAGTTAGATAAAATATATAATTTTATTTATATACGATAAATATATATTATTGTTTTGATCCATTTATTATATATACATATAAATTCATACATAATTAAATATATTAAATATTTTCATGCACGTATAGCTAATTAATTATATTCACTCATGTCTTATATATATACATATATATATTATATATATATATATACACATTATTTTTTTCATCCACGTATTTATAATATAAATAAATAAATAATATAAATTATACAATAGATATTTACAGATAATACGTGAATGAAAATAATTAAATAATATATATTATGTTATTTAAAAATAATATGTAGATGTATTATTGTAAAAATACATAAATTATGTAAAATAAAAGAGTTGCAGAAAACGTCCTTTACGTTTGGAAAAGACTATATTAATAGTCCTTTAAAGGTAAAAAGACCAAATTACCCTTGACTTAACTGAAAAAGTTAACGACAGTTAGTCTAAAGGACGAATTCTGTTACAAAATGTTAACATAAAGGATGTTTAGAGTATATTTTAAAGATAAAGGACGATACCTGCAACTTTATATAAACTTAAAGGACGTTTTCTGTAATTTTGTCTAATAATAATAATAATAATAATAATAATAATAACAAAGTCCAAGGGGTGATTGTGTAATTTATAAAACTAAAATTAGAAGATTTGACATAAAATGATACTAATTTAAACCTCAGGGACCATTTGTGTAATTTTACAAAACCCAAACCCCCGCCCACTGTTTCCCCTCGTTTCGCCGGCGACACCTCCGGCCGACCGCCGGAACGACTCCGGCCACCTTGCATAGCTATTTTTAAGCTATTTTAACCCCAAAAACCGGTCTCGAACATTTCTAGAACAAAAATCGAATACATGACCCACTTCAATTGTAAATAAATATGAGTGTGATCGATCTAATCCAACTACTTTCACTTTCGGCCGAACAACCTGGCCACGATCGCCACTAACACATATAAT
The DNA here is from genome assembly GCA_024085815.1 of Flaveria linearis. Classification (NCBI taxonomy): domain Eukaryota; kingdom Viridiplantae; phylum Streptophyta; class Magnoliopsida; order Asterales; family Asteraceae; genus Flaveria; species Flaveria linearis. The sequence continues at coordinate 90,434,872 of CM044003.1, forward strand.
AATCTAATTAATCGACTATATATAGTCATCGATCTGTTTTTAATCGAATACACCTCTCAATTCAATCTGAAACATACAAAAACCTCGAATTCGATCACCATCTTCTTTCGGACCAGCAACTTACCCGAAAGCTGTCTTCCAAGAAATTTTAACATCAATTGATTGAGGGCTTTGAATCAAGATCATCAGTGGAAGCTTCACACGACTTTAATTCGATTATCATCAATAATTTCCACTCGAACAGATTCTGTCAAAGCCGCGGCTTGTTCTTGTTGGATTTATCTTCAATTTGAACTTAATCACATAAGTTACACACATAAACATACTCGGTTTAACATGGGGAATCTAAGCCTTATGATTCCAGATGTTAACAACATCGAATTGATCATCAATTTAATCCAAGAACAAAGCTAGGGTTTTGGGAAATTGGAGGAAATTGGGGATTGGTCTAAAAGTATGTTTTTAAGCTTTGGAAACGGGTTTTCATCGCGGCTTAGGCCTTGGTTTACTGGTATGTGTGTGGCAGTGTGTGTTTGAGGTCGCGGGTTCGAACCCGGCCAACGTCACATAATTTTTTAAGGCTTTTTGGACTTTAATAAAATTACAGAAAAATTCTAAAAATTATAAAAATCAATTTTATAAACTTCGTTTATTTTAAAAGTTATCTAACGATTTTCTATAAAATTATTTCTTTAAACATCTTGATAAACTTATATATAAATTATAAATAGTTGAAATCATGAAATTATTATTACTTGTATTTTTAATATATACGTGGGAATATAATACTAGGTATTATATAACGTGTATAATACGGATATAGATAACCGACACCGTAACCGAGTCGTGAAACGCGAAACCGTACGAGCACATTATTAGTATTTAATATTAATTGAATATTAAATGAAACTCAGGTTAATTGGAAACCGTCCCTTTTGGTGCTTACATTTTTGTTGCAACGCATTCTCTTTCCTTTTTGGGGGAGAAAACATGCAAACACTATTTTTGTTATGGTTGCCAGTATTATTGATATCGCCTGTTATGTTAGTGGAAAACGTATTTGAAAGTCCTTACAGTATCAAACCGTTAATAATGGATTAGCGAGGTAATTTTGAGTAGTACTACTGGGTCTGACAAACCTCGCCCGGGCTAGTCGCACTAGCTTGATTGGAGGTCGAACGGGTGCTAAATTGACCTAACGAATGCCACGGTCGGTTAAGACGTGGTGGAAAGGCACTAAACACACACAGTCAGCTTCGGTTTGAAACACTAACTAACTTGTTTATAGGCTCGCTACCTATCGATATGCTTTGTATACTAAACCATGTGAAACGCTTTCCTGACATATTTCTGGTTGATTAAACCATGTGAAACGCTTTTATGTCATATTTCTGGTTGATTAAACCATATGAAACGCTTTCTGACACATTTCTTGTTGGTTAAACCTGTGAACTCACCAACTTTATGTTGACACATTTTAGCATGTTTTCTCAGGTCACAGAAACGCACAAGGTTAAGAACTCAGCTAGGATGCATTCATGGCATACATCACAACTCAACTGAACTATTTTGTTGAACGTTATTGATTCTTATGGTTGAAACGCATGTTGAAACGATTCACTGTTGATTTCTATTTTTGAAACGCTTCCGCAAATCTGAAACACTCATGATTGATTTAAAAGTCTAATTACTTAATGTGATGTTTTGTAATTACTGTGTCTGGTGTAACTGATGCTATCTGAGATCCTGGTATGTTACACGCCTGACGGTAAAACCCCGTTTGTGGAAAATTGAGGGTGTGATAGATTGGTATCAGAGCCAGGTTATAGCGAAAACTTTTGCTTTAACATATCCCTGTGAGCATATGACTACAGGGATGGTGGCTCCGAGTTGCTGTGAGTCACGGGAGGGTTTGTGTGCATTTGATATCACCTAAATGTTCTTCATGATTTGTGTGACACATAGACACCTGTATTCTGGATTTCCTGGCAAAAGGCCTTCGGGCTAAGGCAAGCGTATCGTATAAATCTCATTGCGAGACCAGTTATGCTTACCTGGGGATTTCTGGGATGAGTGATAAACTATGGTCAATACACAAGTCTATAAGGCAAATGGGTCAAGTATATTAAGTCTATGGATTTAATATTACATGTATGTTCCTCTAGGCCTGTTTCTGGTCTCTATACCTGATTCTATACATATGTGCTTGATGAATCTGGATAATACTATGATGTTAACTTGGGGTAGGTAAAGCTAAGGGTGAACATGCAAGGCAAATTACCATTACGGGTGCACACGTAATTACAATTCACCGTGCATGAGAAGTCTGGCTAATCTTACCATGAGGTAACGATCATGAGTATTACAAGTTTCTATTCTATACCCTAGGGTGCTAGGATCATAATTCTAGTAAGACCTTGTTAAGGATAACAAAACATTACTAACACTTGCTATTACTTAAGTCCTGTCCTACTTAGAGCCGTCATGGTATTTCCAATCATGACGTTAATTTTATCTTTTAAGAGACATTCCTCCACTTAGTATTTCAGTAACTGAGAAACTGATTGAATGCTTAGAATGAAAGTGGACTACAGGAAATATAGAAGAGTGATGATACTCTCTATACATACATTACGTTATTCTTTGGGATGATGCTAAGGAAAATTAGGATGTCGTGTAACCGGTTTAAGCACATTCTTAGTATACCGGTGATGCTTATATATAGGGTTATTGAGGTGAGTTCAAAGCCTTGGTGATTGAGTACTATTACTTAAGGAATGAAATGCAAAAGTTAGAATTGTAATTCTAAAATCGTGCAATGGTAGGGTTAGGTTGTTCTCTTTATACTGACAAACTCCATGAAATTGACAAAGCTGATGTCATACCTTATGACATTAGACCAAATAGAATTAAGAAGGACACTGGGAAAATCTAGTGAGTAGTAGAAAGAAGTTGGAGGGTCGAACAAGCAATCTAGCGGTAAGGTAGACAAGAATGCCAATGTTGTGAACCTAGCTATGTTGGTTAATACGATTAAGCTAACATGTGTTAAACGGGGACATTAAGAAGGTTGGAGTTCCGACCATTACCATAAGTGTGCCCTAGGTCGATTAGGACCCCAGGACAAGTTAGAAACAATCAAAATTAGGAAATGGCTATAGCTAGAAAGTAAGAACAGTTAACTTATGGAAATAAAGGTCATATAAATCAAGGTAATACATCACGCGGTCATACATTTACTAATGAAGCAAGCCACATTCGACAAGACCCACCCAATGTTGTTACATGTACGTACCTTATCATCAATAGCTACACATCTATTTGATACCAGGGTTGATAATAGCTTTGATTCTTCTGGAATTATTCTTTAACTTAGCATTAACCCTAGTTGCTTAGAAATTATTTACTCGGTTAAAGTGACCAGTGGTAATAATTAGATGTTACACAAAATACACGAAGATCATGTCTTTGACATAGACTTCATACCGTATGAATTGGTTATCGAAGCATGAAACCAAGATAGACCATCAGGAGAAGGTGATTCGTCGGAAGCCTCTAGAATTCAATGTGGGAGATCACGTTTGACTCAAAGTCTCTCCCTGGAAAGGGATTGTACGATTTGGAAAGAACGTGCATTGCGGATGAATCATTTGTAGTTCCATTAGAAGAACTGGAAATCGATGAACAGCTTCGTTTCATTGAAGAACCAGTACAGATTATGGATCTATAAGTCAAAACCCTAAAACGTAGCAAGATCCCTATTGCGCGTGTTAGGTGGAATTCAAAGCGTGGACCAGAGTTTACCTGGGAACGTGAAGACCAAATGAGAAAGAAGTATCCGCAATTGTTCAACGACCAAATTTCCAATTCCTAAAATACAGTTGTAAGATATCTTTTCCTTCGATTTCAGGATAAAATTCCCTTCAATATGGGGATAATGTCACAACTCTCCCAAAACCTTAAGAACCTTACGTTCCTTTACTTTGGATTTATTCCTAATCTCTCGGAAACCTTAGCAAGTCTACGTGCTGGCTAACTAAATAGTTTGCTCACAACGCTTAGTTTACTCACTACGTACATTGACTCAGTGTTCTAATTTTCGGGACGAAAATTCTTTCAACTGGGTGATACTGTGACACTCGTCACTTTCAGGTCCGTTAATTAACTTAAAAGTTCATTAACTCTCCTCACGCATTTATTATTTTTCGTTTTAATCGAATTTTTCGTAAACTCATTTTGTGTTAACCCTAAAGATAATAATAATAATAATAATAATAATAATAATAATAATAATAATAATAATAATAATAATAATAACAACAACAAAGTCCAAGGGGTGATTGTGTAATTTATAAAACTTAAATTAAAAGATTTGACATAAAATGATACTAATTTAAACCTCAGGGACCATTTGTGTAATTTTACAAAACCCAAACCCCCGCCCACTGTTTCCCCTCGTTTCGTCGGCGACACCTCCGGCCGACCGCCGGAACGGCTCCGGCCACCTTGCATAGCTATTTTTAAGCTATTTTAACCCCAAAAACCGGTCCCGAACATTTCTAGAACAAAAATCGAATACATGACCCACTTCAATTGTAAATAAATATGAGTGTGATCGATCTAATCCAACTACTTTCACTTTCGGCCGAACAACCTGGCCACGATCGCCACTAACACATATAATAATCCAATTAATCGAGTATATATAGTCATCGATCTGTTCTTAATCGAATACACCTCTCAATTCAATCTGAAACATACAAAAACCTCGAATTCGATCACCATCTTCTTTCGGACCTGCAACTTACCCGAAAGCTGTCTTCCAAGAAATTTTAACATCAATTGATTGAGGGCTTTGAATCAAGATCATCAGTGGAAGCTTCACACGACTTTAATTCGATTATCATCAACAATTTCCACTCGAACAGATTCTGTCAAAGCCGCGGCCTGTTCTTGTTGGGTTTATCTTCAATTCGAACTTAATCATGTAAGTTACACACATAAACATACTCGGTTTAACATGGGGAATCAAAGCCCTATGATTCCAGATGTTAACAACATCGAATTGATCATCAATTTGATCCAAGAACAAAGCTAGGGTTTCGGGAATTTGGGGGAAATTGGGGATTGGTCTAAAAGTATGTTTTTAAGCTTTGGAAACGGGTTTTCATCGCGGCTGAGGCCTTGGTTTACTGGTATGTGTGTGGCAGTGTGTGTTTGAGGTCGCGGGTTCGAAAACGGCCAACCTCACATAATTTTTTAAGGCTTTTTGGACTTTAAAAAAATTATAAAAAATTCTAAAAATTATAAAAATCAATTTTATAAACTTCGTTTATTTTAAAAGTTATCTAACGATTTTCTATAAAATTATTTCTTTGAACATCTTAATAAATTTATATATAAATTATAAATAGTTGAAATCATGAAATTATTATTACTTGTATTTTTAATATATATGTGGGAATATAATACTAGGTATTATATAACGTGTATAATACGGATATATAGATAACCGACACCGTAACCGAGTCGTGAAATGCGAAACCGTACGAGCACATTATTGGTATTTAATATTAATTGAATATTAAGTGAAACTAAGGTTAATTGGAAACCGTCCCTTTTGGTGCTTACATTTTTGTTGCAACGCATTCGAGGTGAGTTTCACGGCCCCATTTTACTTTCTTTCCTTTTTGGGAGAGAAAACATGCAAACACTATTTTTGTTATGGTTGCCAGTATTATTGATATCGCCTGTTATGTTAGTGGGAAACGCATTTGAAAGTCCTTACAGTATCAAACCGTTAATAATGGATTAGCGAGGTAATTTTGAGTAGTACTACTGGGTCTGACAAACCCCGCCCGGGCTAGTCGCGCTAGCTTGATTGGAGGTCGAACGGGTGCTAAATTGACCTAACGATTGCCACGGTCGGTTAAGACGTGGTGGAAAGGCACTAAACACACACAGTCAGCTTCGGTTTGAAACACTAACTAACTTGTTTATAGGCTCGCTACCTATCGATATGCTTTATATACTAAACCATGTGAAACGCTTTCCTGACATATTTCTGGTTGATTAAACCATGTGAAACGCTTTTCTGACACATTTCTGGTTGATTAAACCATATGAAACGCTTTCTGACACATTTCTTATTGGTTAAACCTGTGAACTCACCAACTTTATGTTGACACATTTTAGCATGTTTTCTCAGGTCACAGAAACACACAAGGTTAAGAACTCAGCTAGGATGCATTCATGGCATACATCACAACTCAACTGAACTATTTTGTTGAACGTTATTGATTCTTATGGTTGAAACACATGTTGAAACGATTCACTGTTGATTTCTATTTTTGAAACGCTTCCGCAAATCTGAAACACTCATGATTGATTTAAAAGTCTAATTACTTAATGTGATGTTTTGTAATTACTGTGTCTGGTGTAACTGATGCTATCTGAGATCCTGGTATGTCACACGCCTGACGGTAAAAACCCGTTTGTGGAAAATTGAGGGTGTGATAGATTTAAAAAATATGGGGGTGCCCGGGGTCGAACCCGGGACCTCCTGGTTTGCAACAAACGCTTCTACCAGGTGAACCAATGCCTCAGCCGTGATGAAAACCCGTTTCCAAAGCTTAAAAACATACTTTTAGACCAATCTCCAATTTCCCCCAAATTCCCGAGACCCTAGCTTTGTTCTTGGATCAAATTGATGATCAATTCGATGTTGTTAACATCTGGAATCATAGGGCTTTGATTCCCCATGTTAAACCGAGTATGTTTATGTGTGTAACTTACGTGATTAAGTTCGAATTGAAGATAAACCCAACAAGAACAAGCCGCGGCTTTGACAGAATCTGTTCGAGTGGAAATTGTTGATGATAATCGAATTAAAGTCGTGTGAAGCTTCCACTGATGATCTTGATTCAAAGCCCTCAATCAATTGATGTTAAAATTGTCACACCCCGACCGACGGCGGAATCATCGGAGCGGACGAGGGAATGATTGATTGTTCATAACACATGATTGTCTAATAGTGGAAATAATATTAAAATCAGATTACAGGATAACATGAATTTAACAGATACAAATGCAACAGTTAAAGTCACAAATAATAATTGTCTTTTGTTTTGACTAAGTCCAGGACTTATATGATCAAGTAGAAGTCCACTAGCTTGCTTAACCTGAAATCATGTGAGAAAATAAAGTCAGCTAACGAATTAGCTGGTGAGTAATCATAGTTCTTAGTATACATATAGATTTATTGATTGATTGAGAATAATCCAATTCACAAGGTAACGTTAAGACTTATATTGCAATAGTAAAGCATATAGATAAACCGACACAATAACAACCCCTTGACTTGACACTTGCATATAATAGACTCCACACATAAACCATAGATTAACTCCTGCCTCTGGCACAATCACCACTCGACTATTCATATGGGGTGGGTTTGTATAATCACCACTCGTAAGCCATGTGGGGTGGATTATCCCAAACCAGTAGATCTACCATTGATACCAGGATTGATTGATTGATTGAATTAGGGTTTTACTGTCGTCCAGTTTATCACAGTATGTTCACATAATTGCAAGTAATAACATAACCTGTCTTGAATTGAATTTAGAATGAAATAACAATAGAATATCATGATAGAATATATTGTATCACATGATTTCCCCCAAATAGGAAATGATATAAAAAGGGGATATGAATACTCACATGATTGCTGGTATTAGAATCTGGATGTGATAGATTAGACACCAACGATTTCCTTACGATTAACCTAAGGAACGGTGTCTCGTGTTAGAATAATAATGATTTGAAAGTTTGGGAATGTTTTAAGGTTTCCATTTTGATTTTGAATGGTGGTTTAAATAAACTAATTTATTTAATTTAAATGTCTTGAAATAAATAAAATGAATTTATTGAAAATGATTATGTTTAAGATTTAAAATAAACGTATCAGTTTACGTATCCGTTTAATTTGTTGTTAACGTGTGGAAAAATAAATAATTAATTTTATTAACTAATTATGTGATAATTAATTAATATGTTTAATTATTTAAAAGAAATGAAATTGTTATTTGAAATGATTTAAATATAAAAATTTATATATTTAATCATTATTTAAACAATAATAAATATTGTGTGAAATTATTACAAATAATATTGTGTCAAATAATAATTCAATAAATTAAATTATTATTAGGAGTTCATTTTTATTTAAATAATTTTGTATTATTTATAACTTTATTTATTTAAAACATTTATTAAAAATAGATAAAATATTGAAATAAATTCCAGAAAAATAATTTAGTTGTTTAAATATTTTAATGTCTTAAAAATATTTTTTATGATTTTTATGAATTTTTTTAGAATTTTTAGAGGCTTAAAATGGCCTAAAAAAATGTTTAAAAATAAGGAGGCTGCTGGGTTTCGAACACACGACCTCCTGTTTAACATGGAGCCCAAGAACCAGCAAACCAAAAGGCCTAGGCCGTGCAAGAAACCGGTTCTTAATTGTTTTAAACATAGTTTCCAATCAACCCCAATTTCCACATAAGAACCCTAGATCGAATCCCCCCAAATTGAACCCCCAAACGATTCAGTTAACGATTACAAACATGGGGCTTTTGTTCCCCATGTGAAACCGAGTGTGGGTGTGTGTTGAATTACATGTATAGTGTTCGATTGAAGTTTACCCGATGAAGAACAGGTCCGCGACACTCGTGTGATCGATTGATGCCCAAACCTTGTTTATAATCAAATTAAACTCTAGGGTAGCTTCGAATGATGATATAGAAACAAAACCCAATGTTAATTTCGAAGTTTGAAGCTCGATTAATGGTGTTCCACGGAGTTGCAGGTCGCGACCGCAGGAGGTAGTCGAATCATGCTCAAACCATAACCATAATCAAATTAATCTTAGGGTTAGCTTCGTATGGTGATAAGGAACCATAACCCTGTGTTAATTTCGATTAAAATTGATCGGGGATGGGGATTCGAGAGTGTTGCAGGTCCGAACGGGGAAGGAGGTCGGGTGTGTTGTTTGGGTTTGTTTCGATTGAAATTGATTACATAGGAAGTTTTTAAATGTTCCATGATTCGTTAATGCGTGTTTGCTTTTGATTATAATAATCCATAGTGCCCGAATTAGGTGAATGTCGGCCAAAAAAAAAAATGGAGATGGTGGTGGGTGTGGGGCTTCGGTCGACCAAGGAGGAAGAAGAGAAGAAGAATTGATTTTTTTCAAAAATTTACACTTTGACCCCCTGTGGTTTGAAGTGGTTTCCATTTCTTGTTTTAACTTAGTTTTTAAGTTTTAAAAACTACCAATTAACCCCCAACTTTTATAAATCAATTTATGATTATTATTATTATTATTATTATTATTATTATGATTAGTATTACTATAAATATTATTATTTATCATTATTATTATTATGATTATTATTATAAAATCTTTGAAATAATCACTCACGTATAAAAATTTTTATAAAAAAATATAATACGTGATGTTACAATCTCCCCTGCTTTAGGAAATTTCGTCCCGAAATTTTAATTACGAGGAGGCTGAAACGAAAAGACGAGGATACTGGGATTTCATTTGGTCCTCACTTTCCCAGGTGAACTCTGGGCCACGTTTAGATTCCCAGCGGACTTTGACAATAGGTATCCAGCTACGTTTGAGTTGTTTGACTTCCCGATCCATAATTTCCACAGGTTTCTCAATAAAGTGCATAGATTCATCAATCTGAACTTCGTCGAGTGAAATGTGGAGATTTTCGTCGGCAAGGTATTTCTTGAGGTTTGAAACATGAAACGTCGGATGTATATTGCTGAGCTTTTGGGGTAGTTCAAGCTTGTAGGCTACTTTCCCAATTCGCTCGTGTACTTTGAATGAACTCACGTAACGAGGTGCTACTTTCCCTTTCTTTCCAAAGCGAATCACTCCCTTCCAAGGTGACACCTTAAGAAGTACGAGATCACCGACATTGTATTCCATGGGCTTACGTCTTTTGTCAGCATAATGCTTTTGACGATTTCTAGCAGCGACCAAGTTATTACGGATCTTATGAATTTTGTCGGTTGTTTCTTGTATCAATTCCGGACCAGTAATCTGTGATTCACCTACTTCAGACCATACAAGGCCTTAAATGGTGCCATCTGTTGGTCTGGTAACTGTAAGAGTATTCGATCAACGGAAGATGAGAATCCCACGATCCACTGAAATCAATGACACAAGCCCGGAGCATATTCTCGAGGGTTTGTATCGTTCTTTCAGTCTGACCGTCGGTTTGCGGATGATAGGCTGTACTAGGATTCAGTTGAGTTTCAAGAGCTGATTGGAGACTTTTCCAGAAATGAGAGATGAAGCGACCATCGTGATCAGATATAATATCTTTACTTGACAAAAGATTGTTTAGGAAGATTACCATCATGTAAACAGGTGTTGATGATAACTCACAATGAAAGTCGATAAATAAGGAATAAATGGTTCAATGTAGCTAGATCGAGTCAAAACATGAGAATAAAGGAAAAGAAATTGATTTAAGAATTTAAATGTTCCAAGCTTAGAATCAAAATTAACCTAAAACGATCGGGTCTCTTATCAAGTTCAAATATCATGCTTTGGCTTGATAGGTCGAAACACTATATTATTTTACCCTTCAAGTTACTACATGCCTCTCGTCACTTGATTACAACCCTGGTAAGTTGATGATCAAGAAATGAGGATAGTCATCAAGGTATGGTTTTCACCCCTAACTTGATGGTGTACGCTCAAGGTATGACCACTAACTTACCAATCAAAAGTTCGATCTGAGGATCTACAGAAATAAGATGAGATAACTCACCATTAAGGTAAGGGAAATCACTCCTATCTTAACGATGAACCTTTTTTACTAAAACAAAATATAATAAGATAGACTTCCTCATCAAAATCCAGAATTCACTCCTACTTTGACGAGGTCGTTTCATTTGAGAAAATACAATCCATAAAAAAATGAAATTATCATCAAGGTATGAATTTCACGCGTATCTTGATGATTGAGCTTCAAGAAAACAATCGAAAATTGACATTTATCACCAAAGTACGGGTTTCAATCCTATTTTGGTGAGATTATGTCATTTGTGAAATGCAAGTTCCAAAGTGAATAATTGAAGTCGGTCCTCGAGATAAGGAAATCACCCTAATCCAGAGGATGAAATTTCATAAAACACACAATTGGAAACCATTTATTGATATGAATAAAGAATCATCACCAAAGTAAGGGAATCACCCCTGTTTTGATGAGTTAGAATCATTTAGGAGATTCGAGTGTCCTTAGTCATAGGTTGACTTACAAACTCTTTCATCTCCCACGGTGCAAACGGTTCAAAGTTAGACTTAACAACGAAAGGAAAAATATCTCAATTAGAAATTTAGAAATTTTCAAATTACATCAATGTAACAAAAGGAAAATCACGATTACAAATCTTGAATTACATCATGAAGACGAAATCAAGGACAAGAATTATTCAATACCACATCATTGGTGGCTTGAGCTTGTTGAGTATTGATGTTGAAAGCACGTCCTTGAGCCGTAGGAACTGGGATGACAAGTTGAGGGCATCGATTGCGAAAATGGTTCGGATCACCACATTGATAGCATGCACGACCCTGGGTAATTGCAAGAGGATGTTGGTGAACTGGTGCATTAGTCGGAGCTTTAGCAGCACTCCTGCACACGTTGAATGTATGACCCAAACGACCACAATTTGTGCATTGACGACATTGAGTGTTAGCGGGATGATGGTAATTGCAGGTGTTACACAGTGGATGGGGTCCAGCGTATGGCTTTCTCATCAGCGATTGGTTGTTTACCGCTTGTTGATGTGTTGGAGGGACTTGAGTAATTGGCACAGCAGGGGTAATTACAGCAAAGTTTTGGGATTGAGCCTTCCTCTTCTTGTTCTTGGAAAGCTCGGGTTGGTCGGTTTTGACGGTTTTGTTAGGAAGTTTATCGGTATTTTTCTTCGACCCTTTTCTGGTCAAAGAACCAGCTTTCACATGATTATCGGTTAACTGCGCAGCCAGTCTAATAGCATCTTCTAGTGTCGAAGGATTCCTTCCTAGCACCGTATCCTGAATCTGCATGGGTAGACCACCAATGTATTTCTCGATGGCTCGGGAGGTAGGGGTAGCAAGATGCGGTACCAAAAGGCTCAGTTCGTGAAATCGATTAGTGTATGCGAGGTTCTCGCCACTGTCTTGGGTTAACTCCCAGAACTCAGCTTCCAGTTTTCGGACTTCATTTCTTGGGCAGAACTCCTTAGTCATGAGCTCCTTAAACTCAGTCCATGTCAATGCTAGTGCAGTTTCAGTTCCCCGGGTTCGTTTCTCTCCGTTCCACCAAGTAAGTGCACGTTTCTGAAGAACACTTGTGGCATACCGGACTTTCAGATTTTCAGGGCATTCGCTGTTTAGGAAAGTGTTCTCGATGCTTTCGAACCATTGTAGTAATCCGGTAGCTCCTTCAGTTCCACTGAACTTAGTGGGGTTGCAAGAACTGAAATATTTGTAAGTACAAGTTTTGGGAGGGTTTGGTGCAATTGGGTTTTGGACAGTATTGTTGCTTTGGTTCAAATGGGTAAGTAGAGTTGGGATGACCGCAGTAACTTCACGTGCTACAATAGCAGAAATCTTACGGCCAGAGTTTCTAGATCGTGAACGGATTCGACGAGAAGACATTCTGAAATATCATTAAGATAGTTTATGAGAATTGGATTAATATGAGCTATGAAAACGACAATCGAGAATTTGGCATAATAACGATGATATGTTCCGAGTGTAATCGTTTGATTCGTAAATCAAAGCGAGTACGTTGACTAATCAAAGTATTTGTGTCCACCACAACCTTAATGAGGACATGCGTACCTATAAGCGAATACTCATCTCGAGGGTTCCCAGGTAAGGTAATCAAGTTGTATGAATACCTTGCCTAGACAGAACACCTTAAGATACAGGTACCCCACTCTTCCAGCATTGCATGTTCTCGGTCGTGTGACACGGACTTTGACGAGATTTGAAAACCATGAATAACAATCGAGTTTTGGAGTTTGAAATCACTTGAATTAGGCACACAATGCCTTAGAATATGATTTAAGATTCGTGTGTACATTGATAGATTCAAAGTATAAGAATAATCACATAAGGCAGATAATCACATAATCAAGTATAAACACGTAAGGCACATAAAAATCCTATCTAAGCATGTAAAATACATGAGAGGACTCATGTGTAAGGGTACTTAGTTATAGTCTAGGTCATTCCATTTCTAATAACCTAATTCCCTATAACCATGGCTCTGATACCAATCAGTCACACCCCGACCGACGGCGGAATCATCGGAGCGGACGAGGGAATGATTGATTGTTCATAACACATGATTGTCTAATAGTGGAAATAATATTAAAATCAGATTACAGGATAACATGAATTTAACAGATACAAATGCAACAGTTAAAGTCACAAATAATAATTGTCTTTTGTTTTGACTAAGTCCAGGACTTATATGATCAAGTAGAAGTCCACTAGCTTGCTTAACCTGAAATCATGTGAGAAAATAAAGTCAGCTAACGAATTAGCTGGTGAGTAATCATAGTTCTTAGTATACATATAGATTTATTGATTGATTGAGAATAATCCAATTCACAAGGTAACGTTAAGACTTATATTGCAATAGTAAAGCATATAGATAAACCGACACAATAACAACCCCTTGACTTGACACTTGCATATAATAGACTCCACACATAAACCATAGATTAACTCCTGCCTCTGGCACAATCACCACTCGACTATTCATATGGGGTGGGTTTGTATAATCACCACTCGTAAGCCATGTGGGGTGGATTATCCCAAACCAGTAGATCTACCATTGATACCAGGATTGATTGATTGATTAAATTAGGGTTTTACTGTCGTCCAGTTTATCACAGTATGTTCACATAATTGCAAGTAATAACATAACCTGTCTTGAATTGAATTTAGAATGAAATAACAATAGAATATCATGATAGAATATATTGTATCACATGATTTCCCCCAAATAGGAAATGATATAAAAAGGGGATATGAATACTCACATGATTGCTGGTATTAGAATCTGGATGTGATAGATTAGACACCAACGATTTCCTTACGATTAACCTAAGGAACGGTGTCTCGTGTTAGAATAATAATGATTTGAAAGTTTGGGAATGTTTTAAGGTTTCCATTTTGATTTTGAATGGTGGTTTAAATAAACTAATTTATTTAATTTAAATGTCTTGAAATAAATAAAATGAATTTATTGAAAATGATTATGTTTAAGATTTAAAATAAACGTATCAGTTTACGTATCCGTTTAATTTGTTGTTAACGTGTGGAAAAATAAATAATTAATTTTATTAACTAATTATGTGATAATTAATTAATATGTTTAATTATTTAAAAGAAATGAAATTGTTATTTGAAATGATTTAAATATAAAAATTTATATATTTAATCATTATTTAAACAATAATAAATATTGTGTGAAATTATTACAAATAATATTGTGTCAAATAATAATTCAATAAATTAAATTATTATTAGGAGTTCATTTTTATTTAAATAATTTTGTATTATTTATAACTTTATTTATTTAAAACATTTATTAAAAATAGATAAAATATTGAAATAAATTCCAGAAAAATAATTTAGTTGTTTAAATATTTTTAATGTCTTAAAAATATTTTTTATGATTTTTATGAATTTTTTTAGAATTTTTAGAGGCTTAAAATGGCCTAAAAAAAATGTTTAAAAATATAGGAGGCTGCTGGGTTTCGAACACACGACCTCCTGTTTAACATGGAGCCCAAGAACCAGCAAACCAAAAGGCCTAGGCCGTGCAAGAAACCGGTTCTTAATTGTTTTAAACATAGTTTCCAATCAACCCCAATTTCCACATAAGAACCCTAGATCGAATCCCCCCAAATTAAACCGCCAAACGATTCAGTTAACGATTACAAACATGGGGCTTTTGTTCCCCATGTGAAACCGAGTGTGGGTGTGTGTTGAATTACATGTATAGTGTTCGATTGAAGTTTACCCGATGAAGAACAGGTCCGCGACACTCGTGTGATCGATTGATGCCCAAACCTTGTTTATAATCAAATTAAACTCTAGGGTAGCTTCGAATGATGATATAGAAACAAAACCCAATGTTAATTTCGAAGTTTGAAGCTCGATTAATGGTGTTCCACGGAGTTGCAGGTCGCGACCGCAGGAGGTAGTCGAATCATGCTCAAACCATAACCATAATCAAATTAATCTTAGGGTTAGCTTCGTATGGTGATAAGGAACCATAACCCTGTGTTAATTTCGATTAAAATTGATCGGGGATGGGGATTCGAGAGTGTTGCAGGTCCGAACGGGGAAGGAGGTCGGGTGTGTTGTTTGGGTTTGTTTCGATTGAAATTGATTACATAGGAAGTTTTTAAATGTTCCATGATTCGTTAATGCGTGTTTGCTTTTGATTATAATAATCCATAGTGCCCGAATTAGGTGAATGTCGGCCAAAAAAAAAATGGAGATGGTGGTGGGTGTGGGGCTTCGGTCGACCAAGGAGGAAGAAGAGAAGAAGAATTGATTTTTTTCAAAAATTTACACTTTGACCCCCTGTGGTTTGAAGTGGTTTCCATTTCTTGTTTTAACTTAGTTTTTAAGTTTTAAAAACTACCAATTAACCCCCGAACTTTTATAAATCAATTTATTATTATTATTATTATTATTATTATTATTATTATGATTAGTATTACTATAAATATTATTATTTATCATTATTATTATTATGATTATTATTATAAAATCTTTGAAATAATCACTCACGTATAAAAATTTTTATAAAAAAATATAATACGTGATGTTACAAAAATTTCTTGGAAGACAGCTTTGGGGTAAGTTGCAGGTCCGAAAGAAGATGGTGATCGAATTCGAGGTTTTTGTATGTTTCAGATTGAATTGAGAGGTGTATTCGATTAAGAACAGATCGATGACTATATATACTCGATTAATTGGATTATTATATGTGTTAGTGGCGATCGTGGCCAGGTTGTTCGGCCGAAAGTGAAAGTAGTTGGATTAGATCGATCGCACTCATATTTATTTACAATTGAAGTGGGTCATGTATTCGATTTTGTTCTAGAAATGTTCGGGACCGGTTTTTGGGGTTAAAATAGCTTAAAAATAGCTATGCAAGGTGGCCGGAGCCGTTCCGGCGGTCGGCCGGAGGTGTCGCCGGCGAAACGAGGGGAAACAGTGGGCGAGGGTTTGGGTTTTGTAAAATTACACAAATGGTCCCTGAGGTTTAAATTAGTATCATTTTATGTCAAATCTTTTAATTTAAGTTTTATAAATTACACAATCACCCCTTGGACTTTGTTGTTATTATTATTATTATTATTATCTTTAGGGTTAACACAAAATGAGTTTACGAAAAATTCGATTAAAACGAAAAATAATAAATGCGTGAGGAGAGTTAATGAACTTTTAAGTTAATTAACGAACCTAAAAGTGACAAGTGTCACAGTATCCCCCAGTTGAAAGAATTTTCGTCCCGAAAATTGGAACACTGAGTCAACGTACGTAGTGAGTAAACTAAGCGTTGTGAGCAAACTATTTAGTTAGCCAGCACGTAGACGTGCTAAGGTTTCCGAGAGATTAGGAATAAATCCAAAGTAAAGGAACGTAAGGTTCTTAAGGTTTCGGGAGAGTTGTGACAAAGAGTAGGTAAAAAGATTTGAGAAGTAGGAAGATAATGTTCGTATAAAAAAAAAGGTGTTGAAGACTTTTTCTTAATGAAATGTCTTTCAAAAAACAAACACACTACAGACCTAAACGTTTGCGCGTGGTCTGCGCGACGCAAATAGAAAAGGTCGGGATAATCTTTTCTGAAAAACAAACAAATGGTATACTACTCAATTTGGTAAGATGCTTTCATTTGCTCCTGCTTGATGATCGATGCGCATAATAATATTTACAGTTGTTGTAAGAGATCAATATCAGAGTGTCAAGAACAATAAACAATCAACAACCATTTAGTTTTTTCAGAAAAAGAAAAAAGATGAATGGAGTCTGCTCTCTACGAACCGATTAACAAGGGATTTATACTAATCTCAATTTGCTAATTAATTATTAACAAACTATAACAAATGACAAATAAGCCCTTCTAGTTGACTATCTTGCTTATCGACACCACCCCGATAGAAACTACTTTCAAGAGTACTTTGCTAACCGTGTTGTGATGTCCCCATTCCGCCTGGGGCTGATGAGGACGAGGATGTCGTAGAGGTCGTTGCACCTTCTCCTTCCATGGCTCGTGGTCAAAAGGTTAAACCTTGATACACTACAAGAATTGTTTGTTATAGCGGCGACACGTTTAGCGGCGACAGCGCCTTTAGCGGCGACACTTATAGCGGCGACACCTTTAGCGGCGAAATGTCGCCGCTATTGATCATCGATCCGTTCCACCCATTTCGAGCTACTTCTGGCCGTTGATCAGTCTCCTGATCTAATGGCTGAAGTTAGTCCCTACGAACCCTTTAGCGGCGACACCTTTAGCGGCGACTTGTCGTCACTATTGGTTGAGATACTTACCGGGAGCTCTAGCTTCTTCCCCAAACATAATTCGCGCCCTAATCCACCAAAAATAACGCCACCACGACCGCGACCTCCAAACCACCACTGCCACCGCCACCGCACCTCCCACCGCCACTGCCACCACCACCGCACCTCCCCACAGCCACTGCCACCACCACCGCACCTCCCCACCGTCACTGCTACCACCCCTTCATCTTCCCACCGCCATTGCCACCACCACCACACCTCCCCTCCGCTACTGCCACCACCACCGCACCTCCCCTCCGGATCCACCCTCCCCACCTTCGCACCATCATATCCCCACCGCCACCGTACCTCCCTACCAACACACCACCTCGAACCATCGCCGCTACTGTTGTTAAGGTATTTTTTTAATTTTTTCTTGAGTAAATTACCATTTGCATCCTTGTGGTTTGGTGATTTTGACCATTTGCATCCCTACAGTTTAAAAATCCTCATATACACCCTACGTTTCATTTTTGTTCCCATTTGCATCTAAATGAGTAACTCCGTTAAATGTTCCAGTTAACTCTATGTGAAAATGACTAAATTGCCCTTAAGAATAAAAAAATACTTTATGGAACCACCCACATCCTTTTCTTCTTTTACCACAACCACCCATCACCACCATGACAACCCCCATCACTACCACCACAGCCCTGCCACCACCACCACAGCCCCGTCACCACCACCACAGCCCCGTCACCACCACCACAGCCCCGTCACCACCACCACAGCCCCGTCACCACCACCACAGCCCCGTCACCACCACCACAGCCCCGTCACCACCACCACAGCCCCGTCACCACCACCACACCACCACCACAGCCCCGTCACCACCACCACAACCCCATCACCACCATGGCAACCACCCATCCCCTACATTTAAGCCCTAATTTAGTAATCAATTTCACATATTTCTTCAATCTTTACAACAATCAATGATCAAGACTTCATTAACAACAAAACAAAGATTCACCAAACGAATTTACTAACCTCAGAGCATTGAAACTCACAGCAGAATGAAGACCAACACTCTCCCGATGCTCATCTCTTCGTCTCCGTCTCCAATCGCCCCCAAATCTAAACTCATTTAAGATGAATCACCGATTGGCGGTCATCCGGTTCAGCCTGACAACAACTACGAGCCACACTCGACCTACCCATAGCTTCCATATCGTTTCACATCGCTAGAAACGCATTGTGGTCGAAATCATGGGGTTGTCGGCCGTCGGAGCCTGAAAAAGCGATGAAGATAGCACGAAACGCTTTGAAACGAGCTCCGATGTTGGTACCCGTGTTTAACCACTGCTACATACCCTGTAACCCATTGTTAGCCGGAAACCCAATATTCCACCACCAGCCCTCTGTCGCCGGATTCAACTCCGGTTTGGGTGGGTTCACCGGTTTTAGGGTTCCGGCACGATATCAAGGTGAACCGGAAAAGCACGACGGCATCTCCGACCGGTCGTCGTCTGCATCCTCCGACTCACACCATTGATTCATCATCGTCGTCGTCGTCATCCTCTCTCTCAATCAGGTCGAAAAACCACACACCCATTTGGAATTTCGCTCAATTTGATCAAGAGACAGAGAAAGAAAGAGTGGGAGTGGGTGGGGGTGGGGGTTGTGGGTTAAGGGTTAAGAGATAGAGGGAGAAAGAGAGAAAGAGAGAAAGGGTAATTTCGTCATTTTATAAAAACTTAACTGAATTATTTAACGTCGTTAGTAATTTGGATGCAAATGGGAACAAAAATGAAACGTTAGGGTGTATATGAGGATTTTTAAACTGTAGGGATGCAAATGGTCAAAATCACCAAACCACAAGGATGCAAATGGTAATTTACTCTTTTTTCTTTTTTTTTATGCATTATGATAAACTACTTTGAATTTATGCTAGTAAACTATTTGACCTATTTGTTTAAATTAGTTGATCCATTTGTTTGAATTTATGCAAGTAAATTATTTAGAATTTATGCTAGTAAATTATTTGATCTATTTGTTTGAATTTATGGTACTAAATTATTTAGAATTTATGCTAGTAAATTATTTGATCTATTTTTTGAATTATTCTTTTTTGGGTTGAAATGGATCAAAATGATACAAATATACTTAAAACCATGTTAATTTGAGTTAAAACGGGTGAAAATGAACTTTAATTACTTAAACTTGAAGGTGATAAGTGTATCATAGTTGGTTTACTTTAAATGGGTCGAAATTGGTAAATTTAAGTTAAATTATGTAGATTTTGGTTTAAATAGGTCAAAATGATACAAAGACACTTGATATGCTTAAAACCACGTTAATTTGAGTTAAAACGGATAAAACTGGGTAAAAGTAAACTTTAATTGCTTAAACTTGAAGGTGTTAAGTGTATCATAGTTTGTTTACTTTAAACGGGTCAAAATAGGTAAATTTAAGCTAAATTATGTAAATTTGGGTTGAAATGGTTCAAAATGATACACACACACTTGATATACTTAAAACCACGTTAATTTGAGTAAAACGGGTCAAAATAGGTAAACTTGAAGGTGTTAAGTGTATCATAGTTGGTTTACACTTGATATACTTAAAGTTGGATGTGCTATCTTATAATTTATAACTTGTCAAAATACAACAACTTACATTGTATGTTTTGTTTTGTAGGCTCAAATCGTAAGTTTGTTTCAAAATGCGAACTTTATGTCTCAAATTACGCAGCTTATTGCCTTGCAAAAAGCTCCACATGAAGCTGATGAAGATGATTCGGACGAGGGAGATGAATAGGACTTGTGTTAAGTAGTTTAAGTTTGTTTTAACTACATTTAATATTTAAGGATGTAACATACTTAAAACTTATGTACTTCTTAATATTAGATTTCCTTAATAAAGTATAGCGTAATTTGTGTTATTGGTGAAATCTGGATTTATTTTTATACGGGTATATATGGTTTTTAAAAATGGAATTTAGAAAAAATAAAAAAAATTAAAATGAAAAATAGAGTATTAGCGGCGACAGCGTCGCCGCTAATAGTCCTTCCCGGAATTTTATTGATTGACATATAGTGGCGACATTGTCGCCGCTAATAATTTGACATTAGCGACGAACTATTGGCGGCGACACATTAGCGGTGACCTGTCGCCGCTAATACCTATAGCGGCGACAAACCATATTATTAGCGGTGATTCTTGTCACCGCTAATGGTCTTCTTTTTTGTATATGATGTTTTCATGGAAGAAGTGACAATAAATAAAGTCTTAGTTCATCTAAGCGACATAATAACGATGGATGTGATTATGCATGTGATATAAATATTGTGTAATTTTATTAGATGAAATAATGGAGAGAGTACTCACGAAATGATTCTATGTGTGTGGACCATGTGTTTAGGCTCAATATTAAACTTCATCTTTTAAAGGTTTGAGACTCATTATGAATCATTCATTTTTTCAAACTTAAAGAATAAAATTATAAAATTAATATAGTCATAAAAATAATGAAATTATATTATTTTCTTCTGCAAATAATGAAAAGTAACTCAAAATGTTGTCTTTTTACTCTCTTCAAATTTGTTTTTCTCTTATACCCTCTCAAGTTTTTGGAGATATGTTTCGGATGATGTAGAATTTAAATAAGTGTGTACATATTAGCAGTGTAGTATTAGGAAAAAGGTGGGGTTTAAAAGTTAAAATGACACAAAAGATAGAATTTACAAGGTATGTAATGTGTTTGTAAAGTTTAAAATTAATAAAAGAGTTATTGAATTGTAATAATTCTAACTTTCATTTATCGGAGGGATTAATCTTAATTTATAAGTTGTTTACAGACACTTATAACTTTGAGCTTATTTTGCTTCAATGATCTTTGAATAACCGATAGTTAATTCTCAATTAGTAAGGGATTGTTGAAGAAAAATAAATATAAAATTGGGAGTGTCTGTAAACATTTTCTGAGTTGAGATTAATCACGATCAATAAATAAAGTTGTAATTATTAATATCTAATAACCTTTGATAAAAACAAGTAAATAAGAAAAATTATGTCCTGATTTGATAATTTAGGGGCTGTTTGATTACACTGACTCAGTAAGAATTGACTGAGTCAGAAACTGACCCAGTAAGATGTTCTGACTGGGTATGCGTCTGACTGAAACTTGGTTGTTTGATTTGGTATCTGACTGACTCAAAAACCGTCTCTGCAAATCACCTTATATATAAATCACATTTAACCAAATCACCACTAAACATCTCATCTTCATCCATCTTCTTCACCGCCTCTTCCACCCACCGCCCACCTCCAGCATCACCGCCACCACCTCCAGCATCACCGCCACCACCTCCAGCATCACCGCCACCACCTCCAGCATCACCGCCACCACCTCCAGCATCACCGCCACCACCTCCAGCATCACCGCCACCACCTCCAGCATCACCGCCACCACCTCCAGCATCACCGCCACCACCTCCAGCATCACCGCCAACACCTCCAGCATCACCGCCAACACCTCCAGCATCACCGCCAACACCTCCAGCATCACCTTGGTCTTGGTCAGACGAAAAGGACCCGGTCAGCATGTTTCAAATCCAGGTCCGGGTCAGACCAAAAGGACCCGGTCAGATCTGATTTTAAGCGTATCAAACGGGCTGACCGGCTGACCAAACAAACAGCCCCTTAGGTTATTTGTAGAACGTTTGAACCGTGAAACGACCAACGTTTTTTGTTTCGATATTTTTCTCCGCCAAAAAAGTTTAGCTTTTGTGATAAGTCAAAAATTAATTATAAGCTTCAGAAACAAAGAATCTTTCTTTGTTTGTTTCTAAGTGAGATATAGGCTTTGTTTGTTCTTTTTGTCTAGGTTTTAACTTTGTAAAATTTAAAAGATTTAGTCCATAGATATTTTATGCTTTGACTCTCTCTAGTGCAAAATTTGAAACTATCTTATAAGAACTTCAAGACTATTAAAAATATGCAAGTTTTTTTATAAATTTGCTTAAAAGATAATTTCACTTTGAAAAACTAACAAGATTCTTTGCAGAGATAATTTATATTGGATAAGCTAATTGAACTACCAAGTTACCAAAGAAGTTAGATAACTAATGACTCGTTTGGTTCATATAATTCTCATAAATTATATATATACATGGTTGCTGCAAAAAGGTTATTATTTTTTAGAAGGTCTTGACCGTCGAAAACCACGTACCTTTGATTTGGACTGGGTAAATTAGGTAGTTACAAAATATTGTGGAGGTTGCTGGTGATTACAACCCATGTTCCATGTTGTCCAATAACCTCCATAACTCCCTCCACACTTCCTTTATCTATGGAGACCTCCTAATATTAGGCAAAACCAACTGCAACAATTAAGAAACCTTTTAAAGAACCTAATCATCTATTAACAAATGTTTACGCCTCACATGGATTATAAACTTTCTCACACAGATTGTACACGTTTTCTTCCTCCGGTATTATCCTCCCCATATCGCCGGCAATAACCGCTTCATTACCTACTGTGTTAATATATATACAAAACACAATCATAAGAAATATGTTCCGATTATCACCACCCATCACCACATTACCGCCTCTGCACTCATAGACTCCATAGATCTATGGTAACCCTGAGTCGTTGCACCTTTAAGTGAAATAGTAAATTGTTCCTTGCTATTATAGTGATTGAGTTTTGTCTAATTGCATCATGCATCAAATTCAGTAAGTGGACGCTTTCCAATTTGTAATTTTGTGCATTTGAAGTTATTATTTGGTGTTTTAAATCGAGTGGGTTCTACTATTTGTAGTAAAAATTCAGATTCATATTATATACAAGTCAATTATATGTTATATGAGAGCACTCACATGCCATTTTTTATCTTCATCTTTATAATTACATTAAAAATCATTATTTTTTTCTCTGCTTTTAATTAAATAATATAATTTTATACTTTTTTATTACATTTTCTCATTCCTCCACTGACAATCACTTTTAAAATTATTAAAAAATTTATAAGGGTTGAACAATAATGTCTTAAATTTACAGATGAGTAGTAACATTTTCTCTCTCCTTCATTCACAATCACTTAAACCATTTCATATAATTTAAGAACTCTCACTCATATAATTTTAAAGAATAGGTTGTGAATGCTCTAATGTTTGTCTATGTTGTATTTATGCATATGTTATTTTAGTTGGGATTCTTACTCATTCTAGTCATTCTGATGAAGACACCTTTGAGGTTCATGTGAGATATTGGGTGAAGAAGATGATAAGAGATCACCATTACCTGCTAAAGGTCCAACTTATAATTCATTTGCTTGATAGCACACAACTAACTCTCTTATATATAAAGGGAAGAATGCAATTATATTGGTGATATGGTGTTTCTCGTGATAATTGAACAGGTCATGATTGATATGTGATTTTTAACAAGTTTTTCTATGCATTAACATGTAGGTGATAGAAACAATGGTATGTAATTCATGACTTAAAGCTTTAAGACATGAATTATTAGTATTCTTGAATTAAGGTAGTTAAATTCATAAAATTTGGTTTATTTAAGTTACATTCTATTTTTTTTTTATGTTTTTGTTCTCCTCCTAATCTCCCATCAGATTCAGATATTACATGCCACATAAGGTTTGAGATTGTAAAGCTAAAGAGTTAATTTTTCAAGGTTAGTATAAAAACTATTTCTCTATTCATTTTCTTATACATTTCTATTTGTTATTTTGATTTTGATACTTTATGTTATTGAGGTATGATTGCATTTCCATTTAAATTTTGGATTGTGGTTTATATAAAATCATGTGGCTTGCACGTTAAGAATTGAGTAGATGTCTGAATATTGGGTTGTTTTAAAAAAATTTTGAATTGTAATTTATCTAAAACTAGTAATTACACTCGTGCGTTGCAGCGACATCATACACAACGTGATAATATATGGACTACAAAAAGAGATAGTTATGACATTACGATATGAAATCACCGGCCACCGGATGGGTATAAAACTAGTTGATATTAGGATTGGAAATTTTTCATCCAAAATCCTAATTGGACTTCACTTTTCTTCTACTTACCCTACATTTATTGGACTTTACTTTTCTTCTACTTACCCATGAAATGTTTAACAATCCAATGAAATGTTAAAACTAATATTCTACTTCCACTCAAAATTTACCAACCAAACACCTTATCGATGTTAACAAGATTCTATTCCGATTTTGGTTCCGATTCCAATTCCAATTCCTTCGAAAAAACATTTTGCAAAGCAAACGACCCCTAAAAAAGATAGATCGAATTTTGATAGTGTCATATATATGTGTTAGTGGTAGCCTATCTTGGCAATGATCTGTAATTTGATCAAGAGACAAGCCAGGGACAAACCTTATTTAAGTCAAGAAAGTGGTGGAGTTTCAAAGCGTCATTTGGCTTTCAAGAGTCTCAAACAACATTCTAGCCATTTTGATGAGCTTTCTAATTTTCACTAAAGGGCCTTGGTGACGCTTCGAATGGTAACTAAGAGGCTGTTTGGTAATTTCTTAGTGATTTAACGTTGAACCAATAAGAGGACTCAAGCATTAAGAGCTAGTATATCGATTAACTATTCAAATACAAATGTCTGACCAATTCAGATAAGATGTCTTAATCATTCAGCATTAGACCTCTTAACCATTCAACATTAGTATAATGTTTAACCATTCAAGGCAAATGTCTAAACCATTCACACATTTGCTCGCGAAACAAACAGTCTGAACCATTAAGTGCTAAATCATTCAGACATCTAAATCATTAATAGGATGATTAAGATGTTGTCAAACAGCCCCTAAGTACCACCAAAGTACTCATGACTCTAGCTCGCAGGTCTAACTAACAAATATCTTGGTTTTAGGGCCAATAAGTGTGAATAAACACGTCTTTTGCCTTGTGAGCCCAACAAGTGCGACCCTTCAACCAACCTTTTTTTAACGGCAAATTAGATCACTGACGAGCCACCAACCAACTCGATTATCTTCATTATTTGAGTATGTTACACGAGACTATCCTCAAAAAAAAACTCACCATAATTGAAAGAAAACCCCCTCTAACCAACTGATGTGTCCTTTTTTAATACCAAAAGCCCTTACTGTTCTACGCCATAGATCTAACAAAAAACTCTCACCCTTTGAGTCAAAAACTCGCTCTCATTTTTCTCAAAACTCAACTCTAATAAAATAATTTTGTTTTTTGTCATTTTGAAATATTTTTAACATAAAACGGGTTCCATCCCTAACCCACATCATTAAAATAGGACAAGACATATTTTTACAAAAATCAATCAAATACAAGTCTTCTAAGAGCATTCACAATAGATTCTTTATCTTTATTCATATAATTATACTAAAAATATTACTTTCTCTTTTCTTTTCAATTAAATAATACTTTTATACCTTTATCGTTACTTTTTTTCTCTTTTCTTCACTCAACCACTTTCAAGTATATTAAAAAAATTTATAGGGAATGAACAATAATTCCACAAATATACCGATTAACAGTAACATTTTATCTATGCTTAACTTAAAACCACTTTCAAATATATTAAAAAATTTATAGGAAATGAACAATGATTCCCCAAATATACCGATTAATAGTAATATTTTCTCTCTCCTTCACTCACACCACTCAGAATCATTTCTTATGACATATAAAACACACTCACATAATTTTAGAGATTCCAATATAAATGCTCTACAAATTATTTATAAAACTAAGAACCAAAGATTCTCAAGCTCAATTTGGCCCAATAAGACCTAACATATTAGCCCGATAAGTAAATGTGATGTATGTCAGGGCCCGGGGGTGGGGGGTGTAACAATAGAAACGTTTGGTGACATGACGAGTAACAATAGAAACGTTTACATCTTTTCAACTAACAAAAACAAGTAGAGGACGCGTGAGCGGAAAATACAACGACAACAAAAACATACCCAGTATATCCCACTAGAATCGCGTGAGCGGAAAATCTTATCCACAAAACCCTCGCCCACAAGGTCTGCTCTATTTCCACTAATTGACCCTGATAATGCCCATTCCGCCACAAAATCCCCTTGTGTGGAAGAAATTTTCATAATTCATTGAAACTGTTTGAACAACCCAAACCATCGACCGATTTAAATATATTATACAATTTAATTCAAGTTCTAGCTTTGACAGCTTACACTTTTAAACTTAAATCAGCTTGTTTGAGATATATATTATTTATTTTTCTCATTTTAGAAACATGAAGTAATGAATATGCATTATATTAATGAACCATCCCTATCATTTTCAAAAATTGATCTGTCAAAAACTAAAACTAAACCATTAAACTGTAAAAATCGATCAATTCGACCAAATCAACCAACTCGACCGGTTTGAGTTGTGTGCATAATATGCTTCTCATCATATATAGTGGTCTCTATTTTTAAGTCATGGCAGTATGCAAAGACCCCGTCATTTATATATTAACCTTCCAAGAATGAATACATTCTCTATAACTCAATAACTTTATTATCCTAAATGCTTTACTTATATGCATTTTTATATATATTCCTACCATCAACTCTCCCTTTAATCCATAAATCTGCATCATGCCCTATGATTTTGGGAAGGGGTCTTGATTGGGGCCCAGATATCTGCACCATTGCTGCTAGCAACTCCCGTCATATACGACATCGGAACCAGGCACAACCCTTTCCCTTTCAAGTTATATGAATCAGAATCCTACAAAGTACAAACCGCGATATAGCAAAGCAAATAATCAGACATCATACTTGCATATGGGTGGCGGGTAGAGGTGTCAAAACAGGCACGTCAAACAAGTTGGGTAATAGGTTGAAAATGGGTTGATCACTTAACTTTGTTGACCCATCAAAATGTTTGCAAGTTATTTAGTTTTATAAACAATAATGCAATTATATTGATCAGTCTCACAGAACTATATCATAAAAGAAATAGGCTAATTTTTGTTAAATATAATAGTTACGACCCATTTAACTCGTTATATTTATATCTAAATTGACATTGTTTACTACTTTAACAAATTTGACATGTCACAGTCATCAATTATACATCAACTACATTTATAAGTAGTAATTCATTGATTGGCTTTTCGTGACACTTGGCATCCATTGATTGGCGCCTTGGTTTTTTATCTTTTTTTTTATTTTGCCCCAGTTTTTTGAGTGTATTAGAGATTATACGTAGCGGTTGAACAACAACAAAAAGGGGCGTGGACCCAGTGCCAAGTCACACGCACCCAAACCCCTTCCAGTTGTAATGTGGATGGGTTGACATTGCCACTGTAATGGGTTAAACATAGAAAAACTTTTTTCTTAAACTCAGGTAAGAGGCTATTGGTTCTCACCTGAGGCTGAACTATTGGGTTGCTGTGAAGATAAGGAGCACTCAAAACCTGAAACAAAATACAAAATGTGAGCGAATATTCAGAAAATCAGAAAATATTAATGAAATTGATCAATACGTTCATGTTTTTCAATAAACTTAATAGTGGAACATCATCATTAAACCATTTGTCTAATCAAATTGTTGCATTTCTAGAGACAAAATGAGGTTTATTATAGAGGACAGTATGTTGATATGATTGGTGGCAAACCTTGACTTGGTCATGAAGAAAGTGTATGTACTCTATTGCCTCGAGCAGCACTGAAGCGGTATCTGTCTGCAATTAAAATATATATATATATATAAATGACTGCTTATGTTTCTTCTCAATGCCTACAACATCATAATGATTATATTAATCTCAGTTAGGACTTTGAGGTTCTGGATTTCGATGCACCTTGCCATATGGTGAGACAAGCTCTTGAAGGGCTGCTATCCTCTCACCAACCTTCTCTTTTCTTTCCTATTAACAAAATTCAAAACAGTGTTTCAATGATTTCTGTGTAAATCATTCAGACCATATATCAGAGTAAGTGAACGTGACGACTAAGACTGAGGTGAAAGACTGTGTGGGTTTGGGCATATTGGTGATTAATCAAACATGCTTGGGCCGATACATGTAACCATTATGTATGTCAAAACTAGTTGGGTTGACCCAAAACATCTTTCATCCATTTTTTTGCTAAACAATCAATGTTAACGGAAATTAATAAAATAATTGTCTAATTATCTGATAAAGCAACTTAAGAAGTTAAATGCATTAAAATACAAAATAGGCATCCTAATGACCAGTTAGAGAGAACACACAACATGAAATTAATAATCAGGTGATAAGATATCACATCGACAGGGTGCAGGGCCCCGAAGAAGAAGAAACCTTGGGGGAAATGGACAAACCAGCCTTGTGCCTTTTTGGTGTTAAAGAAGTAAGACTCCCTTGCTCAATAGATACTGGACTCCACTTATGATCCATCATTTTAGCCACTGACTATATTTCTTTCGTCTTGATTGCAAGTATTAACTGCCAGAAACTGTAAACAAAGTATATAAGATAGATATATTTTCATAGATAACTTAGTTTCAAGTTTCATAACAGATTTGGTTCGGAAACTATCTTACTGCCAAGAGTAGGATAGGGTGTTTAACAAGCGAATTTAAACCAAAAAGTGAACTGCTTGAGTACACGCTAGCTTTGAAGAGATCATTACTTGGATAATGATCAGTCTCAAAGGATTTTAATTTTCAACCTCGAGTTCCTTCAAAGGAGAGACCATGACTAATCGAGTGTGTGCCTATCTTGGAGCTCATTCATTGAGCCCAAATTCCATACATTAAGCTCAAGCAGACTCACAATCCTATTGACCGTAAGAAGCAAAGCTTCAAAAAGAAAACACATATGCAGCTTCAATGAAAGCTGCTTTGGGACAGAAATAACTTCAACTTAATACAGGAATAAAAGCCAGTTAGCCACAATGTTGTTGTGACAGGGAAGTCAAGCAACATTAAATCACTAAGTTGACAATTCATCAAGAAAGAAATTACAAACATGACCATTAAAGAAACAGGCATGTTGCTATTTGGTGCATTTCTTTAATGTCATCTCACATCTAACTGGTCTCAAATTAAAATCAATAAACCGTATACGACAACGTCACTATTAAACGTCAATTATCTTAATCTAATCCCAACTTATCATAATCCATGCTAGATGTAACATTCCAACAAAAGGAGAGTGATATGATTAAATGAACGGTATAAATCTAGTCAAATTATCAACCTAACTTATATATTAACATTATTATATTTCAACATGGGCCCCTGGATGGTATACCTAGAATTAATTATTGTATAGATGATATCATATTTCAGTATATAAATGTCTCGAAGTAGCACACATATCATATCTTTAGATTACTGTAGGACCCATCATTCTTATTCAAAAAGAGTAGGTAAGTATGTCCCTATGAAAGACATCTGCTCTTCAGTACATCAGTAAACAAACATCAAGTATTCAAGTGCTCATGTAAAAGCATATATGATATAACCACACAATAACCACAAATAATGAAGCATTTGAGTACTAAATTGACCACAAATTTGACACTTATTTATCTTTTCCCCTCTCCAAGTCAAAAATCTCAAAAACAAACATCAAATCCATGGTTAAAGGCTACAAATCATCTTAAAACCCTAGATAATTCTGAATTTTTTCAACTTTAGGTCTCCTTTATGATGTATCATCCACACAAACATAAATAATCTCCAAAATGTTCAAAAATCACAAACACATCATGATTGCAAATCAGCAACTCTACGAACAAAATCACGATGAACAAAATCAGATGAACAACAATTTGCACATAATCGTAACATAAAGCGCAATTTTGCTCTAATACAACTAACGAGAGTTTACCTGTGGATTCAGGCGTGAATTGAACGCTTATTGAATGCGAATTTCATAACCGAAGCTCAGATCATATAATATTCTGCATATATGCGTGAATATATGTCGGATTTTGCAGAAACAGAGAGTTTTAGTTGGTTTTTTTGTTTTATTTCTGTGAGATTTACTTGAATAAACAAGACAATCGGTCGCCGGATATATGTCGATCGCCGGACGGCGTTGCGACGGTGTAAGTGTGTGTAGAGTAGAGGGGGAAGAGGATTTTGAAAGGAGTGTATGAGTGGGTATTTATAGAATTGTTCGGAATTGTTTGATAGCATTTTTTAATGTATAATCTCATACACCATCTGAAAGTCCGTTGATTTTTTTCTCATAGTCAGTGTCGAAATTTGTTATATGCGTCGTATGGTTTTATATGTGTCGTATAGGATGGTCGTATAGGGCTATACGGGACGTATAGCTCTCTAAGACCCCCTGAATTTTCCTCGTTTTCAATTTATTCGACCTTATACGCCACGTATGGACTCATATGCGACGTATAGGGAGTGTCGGTTTATCTAGTGGGTGTTTAAATATTAGGATCCTTTAATAATTATTACGAGATTAAGGGTTCATGATCTTTTAATGATTAAAATGTAAACTTAAGTTTGAATGAATAAAATCTAACCACTAACGTCCCGTTTGATTCATAGAATTTTCAGGAATTAAATTTTTTTTATACAAAATCATGTTTGTTGTTCAACGGATAGAACTGGAATTGAAAATTTTTCACATTCATTGAAATTCACATTCATTCCATTTAACCATTGAATGTTCAAAATTAACATTTCAATTCCACTTAAAATTGAACAACCAATACGTTATCAATTTAAACAAGATTCCAATTTCAATTTCAATTCCTTTGCAAAACATTCTGCGAACCGAACGGCCCTAAGGTTACCTATTAACTATTAAGATGCAATGAACCATTAAAATCTTAAAACATACCATTCGTAAACGGAAAACAATCTATCTATTCTAATATACGGATTTTTGCAACGCATGACGCAGTTGTACATTATCAGTTTGATTTTTCGGTTTTTAACACTTACTGAAATCACATTGTTCTTTCCTTTATTTTCTTTATCAAGTCGGTTTTGCTTATAAGTTGATACCTGACTTATTATCTTCCTACTCTAATAAAAGGGTATCTGAGATGACACGTGTCAACACCACAATCACTCTTACCAAAATTTTCCCGCCTCTCTCTCCTATTAAATAATTACCTTAATTACTAATAATACTATTTAACACTTTTTTAGATTTAATAAATTAATAAAGAGATCTATTTATTAATGTTATTTCTAAATAAACAATTTTTTTATAAAATAATAAATTTATTTAAAGCATAAGACTTTTTTTAAAAATACGAAATATTTAAAGTTGGTATTTTTAAAAAATTATTTTTTTAAAACCAAAAATAATTAAATTAAGAGTTGTAATAAGAAAATTTTTAACAATGACATTTTTATACGGTTTGTTTTAGAACAAAACGTTTATTTATTTTTTTGAAAAAAATAAAGTTTTAAAAAGTTGATATCACTATTTTATAACTTACAGTCATTTCTAATACATAATTTCAGTGATATTATATCTTAAAATATTATTTTATAATTAATAAATTTTATTATATTAGTTTTTTATTTATTCAACCGTGTAACACACGGATTATTATAGTTAGTATATGAAAACTTAGTCCCACCCCCTCCCGGAGGGGCGTTTTTCCTCTCGTAAATGAAAACTTATGCGTATTTTGTCAAAGAATTTTATAAATATTTAGTCCCACCCCCTCCCGATATAACTATATGATTTAAATTGTGGGCTTCGTGACCCCCTCTCCCCACATATATATGTGTTCAAGCTCCACCACTCTCGAGCTGAACACGAGAGCAAGAAGGTGTTAATGGTGACAAGGACGAGTGCCCATGATAGCGACAATGGCAGTGATTGGTGGCAGCGAACGCGGTGACGGCGACAAAAATAGGGTGGTTGGCGTTAGCAGTGCTGTGTGGGCAACAATGACAGCGGGCTGACCGGCTATAGCAGCGGCAGTGACGATCGGGGTGCCGATGCAACGGCAATAAAGCAATAAGTGATCAGCGATTTGAGTTAATTTTGTTAAAGTCATGTGCCATTTGGAAGGATTGTTAAAATCCTTTTGGTAGCGCAGGATATGTAATCATAGGGTTATTGCCGTTAAATAGTAGAAATATACCACTAAATTATAAAGTTATTATGTCATTTGATTATAAACTTACATCTATATCAAAATTGTTAAATATAAAAGATTACTCTAGTTAGTGTCTTAAAATTAGATATAATATCAACTTTGTCCTAAAAGATGTATTATAAAATAAGATAGATTATTCTCAAATTCAATTATAAATTATTGTTACAAAACGAATCATCGAAAAATAGTGACCCCATTAGGGAAAATTCCTGGTTCCGTCACTGATCATCGGATGCAACTTTCGATGGTGATTTGCATAAACTAGAGAAAATTAATAAAGAAATTGTCACCACAGAGTATCATTTTGGTTGTTATTGAGCTATTAACAACCAACAAGGAAAAGGGAAGAATAAATAATGCTCAATCACAATGAATGAACGACATTGAAAGTAAATAATGTTTTTGTTTGGTCACATGTATATGCTTTAACATATATGTTATAAGCATCATATGTTATATTTTATTGTAATGACATAAATTGAATAAAATGATTAATTTTTTAAATTTAAACATGACTTTTAATATGAATGCATTAATCCACATGTAAAACTATCATCCTATCCCCCTTTTACTTTTATTATAAAAGATATAGATAAATACTAAAATTATTAAACTCACAATATGTTCCTAGAAAAATATTAGTATTATAGTTATTATAAATATGAAGATATATATAAGTTATATATTTAAATATTTAAATAAAATTACTTAACTTAAATAGTATTTAGTTATATAAATATAATTAGTAAATATAAAAATGTCAAGGTATATAAAATTTATTGGATAAATTTATCATATTACCCCCAAAGTGTCTTAAATTCTTAATCATTTCTCTATTCTATCCCTCTTAAATGTCTTTCACTTATTTATACATGTTCTTTCAAAACTTGTATGCTTGACAAAATTACATCTTTATCTAAAAAGAATGTATTATATAGTAGCATAGATATAAGTACTTAAATAAATTAATACTTAATTTAAATAGTATTTAGTTATAGAAATATGATTAATAACTATAAATTTAAATGTCAATTTATATTATTATAAATAAAATAAAATTTAATGGACTGATTTAAATAATATCATATTATTAAACAATATTAATAATATTTGTTAAATAATATAATAATTAGAATATGTTAATTAAATGGGGATAAAAATAGAACTATTGCATAAAACACTTGGACTCTATACTTAAAATCTTGTATAGATGTCTTATAATTTGAATGAAATTATCATATTATCTTTCTAATATATGTGTGTGTATGTGTGTGTGGGTGTATATATATATTTATTACATATTGGTTCATTTCATTGAAGCGAACTTATTGAATGAATATTTATCTTTAACTTCACTAAAATATTTTTACATATTTTTCTTTCTAATATCATCAATTGCATATTTTGACTATTTTGTTTAAATAAATACAACCAAACTATATTTTCAAATTTGGAAAGTTTAAAAATTTATTTTAGAAAACAATCAATGATAGTCAAAGTTATATTTTCAAATATAAAAAATAAAATTTTAATTTTTAAGCAATTACAACACTAAAAAACCAGTATGTGAAAAGTGCATAGTAAAAATAAAGGGTAGAAAAGTCATT
The DNA here is from genome assembly GCA_024085815.1 of Flaveria linearis. Taxonomy (NCBI): domain Eukaryota; kingdom Viridiplantae; phylum Streptophyta; class Magnoliopsida; order Asterales; family Asteraceae; genus Flaveria; species Flaveria linearis. The sequence continues at coordinate 90,469,212 of CM044003.1, forward strand.
TAAATCAAAATATTTTTAAAAATTTTTTACTAATAACAATTTAAAACTTTATTTATTTAAGAAAACGTGTATACATACATTTTATCTTAGTGATTTGAAAATAACAAAAGTTTGTTAATTTTTAGCGGCAAAGTCACATCAATATAATTGAAAAGTGAACTAAATAGGCCCCACTTAGTACCTCTGTTAGCAGCATTCTTGCAGAACTAAACTTTCAATCTCCATCGTTAATAAGGCTTTGTGACACGTGTCATGATCGGAACGAACTGATGTACTATAAAGTCGTCTATGTTACCCCACGCGCTTTTGCCTTCGTGTTAGTCAACTGTACTGCAGAAATAAGGCTAAAGTATGCTTATATAGTCCTTTAAGTTCTTATTATATTGCATTATATGCCCTTCAGTTTCATACTTGAACAAATCAGTCCCTATATTGAGTTACATAGTATAAAATTAGAAAAGAACTAGTATCAACCCCCCCGTTACGAGAAGGCGTAAAATCGTGTCAAGTAACACCAATGTTATACCACCATCAATGACCACCAACACCGGAAGAGGTCGCATTAAAAAAAGAAATAAGATCGAACGAAAAACAGACGTAAAAAAGTTGAACCACACGCACACGTTACAACGTATTAACTATCGTAATTTAGACCAAAAGTGTAAAACAAAAAAGCTATAAAAGATGAAAATATAGAGCAAAATTGAAAGTGAAAAACTACAATAGTTAAATAGTAAAAGATGTAAAAGTATTGAATTTAAAATAAAACATTAAAAGAAAGAAAAAAACATGTGGCAATTGTATAACAACTGATACAACTTTAGGTCGGTAACTAGTAATATTTAAATGTCCCGCCAACCCGTATATCTATAAGGTTAAATGTATATAAAGTTAAAAGATATAAAAATGTATATTTATAAGGTTAACCCGTCAACTTGTATAACTCATTTACGACGTCACTAAACAATTTTTGAGATATACTCGTTTGAGATATACTGGTTATTAACTCATTTTTTATTAACTCATTTAACTCGTTTGAGATATACTGGTTATTAACTCATGTTTTATTAACTCGTTTAACTCGTTTGAGATATACTGGTTATAGAAATCATGTTAAGATTACATGAATATATAGTTTTATTAAGGTTCATCGGTTTAAATTACAATACAACTAACACCTCTATCTCGATTCGTAACGGTTGAAATTAGTGTCTGATTTAATGTCACACCTATAAAAAGCCAAGGAAATTTAGAATAACGGAATGAATAATTAGTTGTGGGTTCTAACTTTGATTGAAAAAAAAAACATTCAAGAACACAATTGGATGAATAGAACCATCTAGCCTCTTTTGTTACCTCTATGCTAAACATACTCTATATTAGTAAAAATAAAAAATCATATATATATATATATATATATATATATATATAAGAGAGATATATTTATCATAACCCAATTACAAATCTACATCAATCATAAAGTAAACAAAAATCGGATGAACAGAATGATCTAGCCTCGTATGTAACATATGAAATATGAAATTACACTGTATGCTATAGATACTCTTTATTAGTAAAAGTAGAAATATGAAATATATATTCAATAAAATAAAAATGTGGAGGATACATTTTTTTTGAACGGCTAAATTGGAATCGCTCACGGATCACTGGAGTATCATTGTGTTACCAGTGTTACCACGCGATCATCTTCCACCACCAAATCACCAATTCAGGAGGAAACTCATAATTATGAGAAAACCCCCCATTTGTAAGATTCGAACCCATGACCTAATAGGCTCTGTAACACCCCAACCCGACAAGGCTGGCGTGTCACTAATACGGATATCAAATCAAAAACCAATCCATGATATTACAGAAATGGTCAGACGAAATAACTTCAAACACACTAAATATTCCGAAAGAACCTAATTAAGATGTTCAATACATCAATTAAAGTAACAGATAATCTTGGTCTTCAATTCACTCTTCACTAGTTTCCCGGATTACCCTGCTGACCTGACGTGCATGAAAACAAAAGCACGCCTGAGCATAACGCTCAGTGAACGGAATAGCGGATAACAAAAATAAACAGACATGTTGATAATCAAAGAATCGGCAGATATCAAAAATAAACAGACATGGTGATAATCAAAGAATCGGCAGATATCAAAAATAAACAGACATGGTGATAATCAAAGAATCGGCAGATATCAAAAATAAACAGACATGGTGATAATCAAGGAATCAGCAGATATCAAAAATAAACAGACATGGTGATAACGGAGAATCAAAGATCATAAGATATATATATCAAGTAGAACATACGTCATAAGACATATATCAGATAGAACATACCCCGAGCTAATAATCATATCATATAATAACTGAACAGGGGGAACACAGGTAGCGAGCCCGTGAACCAATGTGAAATGGAGTATGGGCAGACATACAAACCATTCACCAGAGTCCTGAATGGAATGGTATGTAACCATCCATCAGGTAATAACAGGACTAACCTAGGATCGATCCATACGCCTCTGAGGAAATAATAATATAACAAGACATAATTTCAGAGTCCTCTTTAGAGACGCCGTGATCTCAGCTCACCGCCACGGTTGGTGCCACGTTATTGATGCCGCAATAATGCGTCTTGGTCACCCCCAAGATAGGGAGAGCTCGGGTAACAATTTCAGAAATATATAGTAGTCAAGCTACTTATAACAGAATCAAAAGCAAATTATCTATGTATGACAGGAATCAAAACTAGAGATGAACGGAAATCAAATACAAGACGGGAATCAGGAATCCGTACTACAAAGTAACGGAAAACAAAAGTAAATACTTATGATAACAAAGAAACAGAATCCGTACCTTATACACGAATGACAATAATCAGAAACAAGGTCTAGGCTCAGTTACCGTCGCGAGCACCTACGATAACGTAACGCAAATTATAGTTTGGATTTTCTTATTTTAAATTGGAAAAATTCCAGTTCTGCCCTTGTCTTTTCGCACTCATTAAAAAAATACTAAACAACGTTTAAAAATTCTGAAAATCTCCAGTTTACTAGATTAGTGATTTCTAACAACTTTCATTTAGAAAAGTTTCTGATTTGGATTACCGAAATATGAGAAAAACGTGGATCGTTACAGCTGCGCAGAACTGCTAGCTGTTACGAAAACGATTGTTTGGAGGTCTAAACGAATGAGTTTTTCGATGTCTTATATATCAACGGATTCGTCTTTCGACGAACTTCGTCATGGACATAAGGTTTAACTGATTTGAATCTGTTATGAAGAAGTTATGACCTCTGTAAGTTGGTTGTAAAAAACGGGCCTAAATCAACTATTTACAGTTTATTTTTAAACAAAATAAACTATTTATAACGTTGGTTAACAATTTATGAAATTGAAAAATCTTTATAATTTCCACAATTATTATCTTGTAATAATTTCAAGATATTATTATTTTAAATCCATAACAAGACACATAATCGTATTTAAACTATTTATTATTGAACTATTTTTAAAAATTATTAAGGTGTTTTGAATAAATAAATTTATAGAAAATTAATTGGGTACCTTTAAAATAACCAGAGTTTATAAAATTTGTTTTTATAATTTTTAGGAATTTTTACATATTTTTAAAAGGCTAAACAGGGCTTAAAAAAATATGTAGAGGCTCGGGTTCGAACCCGTGATCTCAAACCCAAACTCCCACATACAAAGCAGTAGATCAAAGCCCTCAGTCACGTTATAACTCGGCTTTTAATTCTTAAAACCCGTCTTAAACAAATCCCCCAATTTAACATAAACCCTAGTTTCGAAATCAATCCAATTGACCACGATTTCGATGATGTTAATGCCTAAATTCATAGGGCTTTTAATCCCCATCTAAAATCGAGCTAATAGGTGTGTTCAATTACCTGTTAACCAATCCCGAATCCAAAATCCCCAAATTTCAAAACGTATAAACCCTAGAAACAATTTTGATTCAATTGAACATCAAATCGATGTTAATAGCCAAATTAAGGTTGGGGCTTTCATTCCTAGACTAAAATCGAGTATGTGTATAGTTTCAATTTACCAGAATGAAGTCGATTCGATGATGAACCCACGAAGAACAGGTCGCGGTTGAGGAGGACTCGGTTCGATGCCCAAATCACGTGATAATCCAATTAAACTCGAGGTTAGCTTCGTATTATGATCTGGAAGCAAAGCCCTATTCCAATTTTGGTTAAATTCGATTGGAGATCGGGTTTAAAGGGTGTTGCAGGTCCGCGACTTCGAGGTTCAAATGGTGGTGTTTTTGGACGATTTTTGATGAAATTGATCTTGAAGACAGGTTATAAACGACTAATAATTCGTTAGTGTTGTATTAATTATGATTATCTCCAAGGTTTAGTGCGATTTGGTCGTGGGTTCTTGGCCGACCACACGGGAAAACAGCGAGGAAAAGATGGGGGGTGGGGTTGGGTGTTTGTGAAATTACAGAAATGGTCCCTGTGGTTTGTATTAGTTAGCAATTGGAAACTAAAATTTTGTTTTAGTTTTTATGGGTATTATAATTCTACCCCCCTTAAAACAATTTCGTCCACGAAAGTGCTAGGTACAAATCGAACAATATATGACATAATGTACACGGAGTAGTAAAAATCAACAAGTGAATGAAATCCCTCATAATTATTCAATAGCTGAAACAGAACCGATTCGGCAGACAAAATCGTATAAGAGATGACTAATGTGATGTTCAAGAAACATATAATTGATGACTTTATACTGATAACAGAAACATATAGAAGATAATAACTAAGAGGTAAATAGATACGGATATTGAGAACGGATTTCATCTTCTATCTCCCACGTAGCTTCGCGTTCGGAATGGTTTTTCCATAACACCTTAACAAAAGGAATAGTTTTCTTACGCATGATTCATTCTTGTCAGTCAAGTATGGCCTCGGCTTCCTCTTCGAACGATAAGTCTTCACGAATCAAATGAAGCGGATAATTTACAACGTGAAGAGGATGATAATTGTATCCCCTTAAAAGTGATACGTGGAAGACATTATGCATATGTGACAGTTGAGGTGGTAAAGCCAAACGATAAGAGACCTCACCAACTCTTTCTAGGATTTCAAATGGTCCGATAAACCGTGGACTAAGTTTCCCTTTAAAACCAAAACGTCGTACGCCTTTGCAAGGCGAAACCTTCAGGAATACTTTGTCACCTATCTTAAACTCCAAAGGTCAACGGTGTGACAACCCGAAAATTTTTTTTTATTTTATATAATGATCATGAAAATTTACAATTTGTTTTTATGTTTTTATTATTATTTAATAATAATAAAAACAATAATAATAATAATAATGATATTATTAAAAATAATAATATTAACAATGATAATAATCATAACAATAATAATAATAATAATGTTATTAATAAAAATAATTTATAAAAATTATTAAATTTAATTTATAAGTCCAGGGGGGATTCTGTAATTTTTGAAACTTAATTTAAAAACTTTAAACATAAATAAACAGTTAAGCAAACCACAGGGACCATTCTGTAAATTTATTAAAACCTAACCCCCCATCCCGTCCCCTTCGAAATTCCGGCGGCCGGTTTCCAGCGACTCTCCGGCGAGAGCCAAAATCGTCCAACAAACACGGTTTTTACCTAATTAAAGTTTCCAACACATTTTAGTGGGTGAATCGATCGTGGGGAAACTTTCCAATTAAGAATTTGTAGTGCAATTACCACTAAACCCGATTATCTATTATCTCGGCCGACCACCCACCAATAACGCGCACTATGCTGTAAATTAATCAGAATAATCATGTATATAAGACCATATATCAGTTCCTAATCGAATGCACCATTCTAAACCATCTGAAACACAACCAAACTTCTCAAATTAAACACCTCTATCGCGAACCTGCAACTCAATTGAAACCTTACTTAAACGCGTTATAAACCTAAATTAACAGAGGGTTATCTACTCTTAACACCTATAGAAGCTGCCTATGCGAGCAATTCGATTATAATCATCATTTGAACATCGATTCAAACCCATCTTGGTCGCGACCTGTTCATCGAGCATTGATCATCGATACGAACACCAAACAGGTAATTAAAACTACCATTATGCTCGATTTTACTTGGGGATTAAAAGCCCCAAGTTTAATTTCTTGATTTCAGTCGATTTGGCTTTCGATTTGGTTGAGAACCGAACTAGGGTTCTTGGTGATTTGGGGATTCATTTGAGTTGTGCTTAAAAAGAATTGAGACCAGTAACCATTGCGGCCACGGCCTTTGGTTTACTGGTTAGAGTGTGGGATTGCGGGATGGAGGTCCCGGGTTCGAACCCGGTTACCTCCATGTATTTTTTTAGGCCTTTTTGACCTTATTAAAAATATACAAAAATTCTCAAAAATTATAAAAATAAGTTTTATAAACTTTTCATATTTTAAATGTTACATAATTATTTTCTGCAAATTTATTTACTAAAAACATCTTAATAATATTTATAAAATATTATTTATAAATGTTATAAAAGAGCATTTTTATAAAGATGGACTCTAAATAATGATTTAAATTATAAATTCATTATTGGACACTATATTATTTTAATGAATCATGACAATTATGGAAATTATAAAAAAAAATTTATATAATTTCATAAATTATTACGAGCATTATTTCGAGTTATTTCTTATAAAATATATAAAGGTGTAGATTAATTAAAAATTGTAAACATTACATATTTGATAAGACAAATACACATTAGATTTTATAAATTTAATTATAAAATCTTACTAAATTAAATACAAACCTACATATTTAAATAATGTCTAAAATTCATTTTAATATAATGATATGTTAAAATTATTATTAAATTAATGAAATGCAAATCTTTAACTATTAAAGAATTAACAAAAATAATTAAATGATTTAATGTTTATAACAAATTCCAGAAACCAAACCCTAGATCAATTGAACTCCAGGTTCAAGATTTAACTTATTTAGATTATAAATTGTATTTATTTATTTATGTGAATTATAATTCCTTAGGAGGAATTTACTAGCTTATCAACATCACATGAGAACCGAGGTGAGTTCAGGCCCCACTATTTTACTAAATCTCTTTTGGGTAAGTTCATTTTATTAAAACTCTTTTGGGGGAGATAGCATACTGGTAATGTTACAAACGTTTTCATTATATATTTAAGATGTGTATGATATTAATATAGTGCTGTTTATCATTATAAAAGTCCTCACACTTTCGAATTGTTAATATTGGATAGCGGGGAAAGTTGGGTAGTACTACTGGGTGTGACGAGCCCCACCTGTGTGACTCGAGGTCAACCGGGTGCAATTTGTCCTATGTATATTTGTCACGATATGGAGACGTCGTGACAGGAGGCAAACATAACACAGTCAGCTTCAATGTCGAAATCACTATTTAATATCGTTTGTGAATGGGCTAGCTAGCCATTACAATGCACATGCTTAAATATACGCTATTGTTAAACTGTGACGTTTAACTGTAAACTCTTGAACTGATCAACCGTTGGGTTGATACACGCTATTGTTAAACTGGGATGTTTAACTGCAAACTCTTAAATTGATCAACCGTTGGGTTGATACACGCTATTGTTAAACTGGGATGTTTAACTGCAAACTCTTGAACTTACCAACCATTGGGTTGATTACACTTTTGTTAAACTGTTATGATTAAACTCAAACTCTTGAACTTACCAACCATTGGGTTGATATACATTTTTGTTAAACTGTTATGTTTAAACGCAAACTCTTGAACTCACCAACCGTGTGTTGACTTTTAGTATGCTATTCTCAGGTCATTAAATCTGGACTGCTGTTAGGAGCACTACACGGGTCAAGCATGCATCCTAACGCTTAAACAATGATATATATATGTTTATCTTTATATTTTGGGTTTGTTTTATTTGTTTAAACGCTTCCGCATGTATTACAAAGTTTGAACTTTGGTTTGTTATGTTAAACGTTGCATATAGAGTCGTTCCAAGTAACTATTGACTGTGATCCTGGTTTGTTCACACGCCTCGCGGTAGAATTCCGCACGTGGATTTTGAGGGTGTGACAGATTGGTATCAGAGCCATTGGTTATAGAGAACTAGGTTGCATACACACTAGACTATAACCGCACACAGTTAGTTAGTTACTTGTTCCTAGTCTTCCTAAACTTAACTTATCATCGTGGGTTCAAATCCTTAGTCTAATCTATGAAAATCCTATCGAGGTTTTGAATTCCATGAACCAAATGAACTTGTGTGACACATAGACACCTGTATTCTGGATTTCCTGGCAAAAGGCCCTCGGGCTAAGGCTAGCATATCGCATATATCTCATTGCGAGACCTGGTATGCTTACCTGGGGATTTCTGGGATGAGTGATAAACTATGGTCAATACACAGGTCTCTAAGGCAAATGGGTCAAATTACCTTGGCGTGTCAATGATTCCCAAACTTTACTGATCCTTTCGTACACCTTGATTTATCGACCCCGATACAATACATACATATTTGGTACCTCAACCATTGATGACCACTATACTTGACAAGATATGTTAACCTGATAGGAGCAACCGGGGTGATCATGCAAAGCAAGTTACCATTACGGGTGCACACGTAATTGTAATTTGTCGTGCATGCTAAGTCCGGTGAATCTGGTCGGGAGGTAACATTGCAGTCAGTATAAGTCATCATTCCTACACCCTGAGCAAGAAAGTCTCGGCCCTCATAGAACATAGCCACTGATGTGGAAACTATCTATCAGTTCTACTTGTAGGAATGCTCACCCTTACCTTGAATTTGGACGACATTCAAACCATGACATTTGTGTTAATCCCGCGGATTCGAACTGATTCTCTAGCTTGTCTGTTTCTTTAAATCCTTGAATTTCTCTTCCTTTTCATTTCAAGACAAAAGGTCTGTTTTCATACGACTGATAGCTTTTGATATCTGGTAATTTAAAGAATGTCTGGAAAAGGACGTGGACGTAGGGAGAAGTAACGATCATGAGTATTACAAGTTTCTATTCTATACCCTAGGGTGCTAGGATCATAATTCTAGTAAGACCTTGTAAAGGATAACAAAACATTACTGACACTTGCTATTACTTAAGATTGTCCTACTTAGAGCCTTCATGGTATTCCCAATCATTTTAAGAGACATTCCTCCACTTAGTATTTCGGTAACCGAGGAACTGATTGAATATTTAGAATGAAAGTGAATTACAGGAAATATAGAAGAGTGATGATACTCTCTATACATACATTACGTTATTCTTTAGGATGATGTTAAGGAAAAATTAGGATGTCGTGTAACCGGTTTAAGCACATTCTTAGTATACCGGTAATGCTATATATAGGGTTATTGAGGTGAGTTCAAAGCCTTGATGATTGGGTACTATTACTTAAGGAATGAAATGTAAAAGTTAGAATTGTAATTCTAAAATCATGCAATGGTAGGGTTAGGTTGTGCTCTTTATACTGACAAACTCTAGGAATTGACAAAGCTGATGTCATACCTTATGACATTAGACCAAATAGAATTAAGAAGGACACTAGGAAAATCTAGTGAGTGGTAGAAAGAAGTTGGAGGGTTGAACAAGCAGTCTAGCGGTAAGGTAAGAATGCTAATGTTGTAAACCTAGCTATGTTGGTTAATACGATTAAGCTAAAATGCGTTAAACAGGAACATTAAGAAGGTTGGAGTTCCGACCATTACTATAAGTGTGCCCTAGGTCGATTAGGACCCCAGGACAAGTTAGAAACAATCAGAATTAGGAAATGGCTATAGCTAGAAAGTAAGAACAGTTAAATTATGGAAATAAAGGCCATATAAGTCAAAGTAATACATCACGCGGTCATACATTTACGACTGAAGCAAGCCACATTTGACAAGGCTAAGTGTTGTTACATGTATGTACCTTATCATCAATAGCTACGCATCTATTTGATACCAGGGTTGATAATAGCTTTGATTCTTCTGGAATTATTCTTTAACTTAGCATTAACCCTAGTTGAAATCATTTTACTTAGTAGAAATAACCAATGGTAGAAATTAGTACAAGAAGGTCATGTCTTTAACATAGACTTAATACTGTAGGAATTGGTTATCAAAGAAGGAAACCAAGATAGTCTGTCAGGAGAAGGTGGTTCGACCTATCAAACCAAAGCATGATCTCGGAACATGAAAGGAGACCCAATCGTTTTAGGTTGATTTTTATTCTAAGCTTGGAGCACTTAACTTCTTAAACTGATTTATCTCTATTTATCCTCATTTGACCTAGCTATATGGAATCATTTATTCCTTATCTATCGACTTTCATTTTGAGCTATCATCAAGACGTGATTGTGCGATGGTAGCCTTCCTAAACACTCTCTCTGCTGAAGATATTGTCAACTTATGTTCATGACTTTCTAGTCATACAAATGTTCTCAACTATGCTTATGGTTTGTTGAACTACGTATGTAAACTTACTTAGATATTGCTACCTTGCAAAACATGTTTTCAAATACCTTTCCTATTGTTCAAGTCACTTCTTGAATCGCTTTTGAATCCTTAAGCTTGAAAATCATTAAATTTCTATTTGAACAACAAGACTTTAAAAGAGAAGTTCTGGAGAGAGTTACCAGTAAAGAGAGGAATTACTTTTGAGACTGAGTTATTTGGAGCCAAAACATTCTTAATATATGTTGAACCCGTGTTCAGCAAAGATGGGGAGGAAATTGGTGTTAATTACATGGGCATGGAAATCACTGATCAGGTGAAAAAGAGAGAAAAGATGGCAAAACTAAGAGAAGAAATAGCTGTACAGAAGGCCAAGGAGACAGAACTTAATAAAACTGTTCGTGTTACAGAGGTAACGATGAGAGCAAAACAAATGCTAGCAACCATGTCACACGAGATGAGATCTCCATTATCAGGGGTCGTTAGCATAGTAGAAATTCTATCAACAACAAAACTTGATAAAAATCAGAAACAACTTTTGAGTGTCATGTTGTCTTCTGATGATCTAGTCCTTCAACTTATTAGTGACATCCTCGACTCTTCCTAAGTTGAGTCAGGAGTTCTGAGGATGGAGGCCACAAAATTTAGGCCAAGAAGAGGTGATGTCCCAGTGGAGGTTAATGGTGATGTTTTACGGATTAGACAAATTCTCACCCACTTGATCAGCAATACTATCAAGTTTACTCACCAAGGAAAGGTTCAGAGTAATCTTTATGTAAAAGCAAACCCATTATCTCACAACGTCGAGAAATTAACCTGCATCCGTTTCAAATATTCGTACACCGTGGTATGATGTTAAAACAATCAATCGTTATTCTGAATGATTGATTCATTTTCTGTTTTAATAATATTATTCATTTTCTGTTTTAATAATATTCTTAACCATTTTCGTGAACTCATTCCAAGATCTTCGTATAGTTTATTATTTCTTTAGACCGATGTTTGGTCAAAGGAGGAATACATATTCACAAGATATGCGTTAAGATCGTTTCATATGGTGATGTTTGGGATTCTTAAATTCTGACGGATAACCTTTCTTATCATTGTTGGTCTTATCTTGATTTCTAGACATCACCTTACCACGAAATTATATTCTGGAAATTATGGATCGGAAAGTTAAACAACTAAAACATAGTAAGATTCCGATCGTAAGAGTTCGGTGGAACTCCCGGCGTGGTCCTGAGTTCACTTGGGAACGAGAGGACGAAATGATGCGCAAGTATCCTAACCTATTCAAGGATGTTGCCAGTACATCTTAATTTTCGGGACGAAAATTCCTCTAACAGGGGGATGATGTGACAACCCGAAATTTTTTTTTTATTTTATATAATGATCATGAAATTTACAATTTGTTTTTATGTTTTTATTATTATTTAATAATAATAAAAACAATAATAATAATATAATGATATTATTAAAAATAATAATATTAACAATGATAATAATCATAACAATAATAATAATAATAATGTTATTAATAAAAATAATTTATAAAAATTATTAAATTTAATTTATAAGTCCAGGGGGGATTCTGTAATTTTTGAAACTTAATTTAAAAACTTTAAACATAAATAAACAGTTAAGCAAACCACAGGGACCATTCTGTAAATTATTAAAACCCAACCCCCCATCCCGTCCCCTTCGAAATTCCGGCGGCCGGTTTCCGGCGACTCTCCGGCGAGAGCCAAAATCGTCCAACAAACACGGTTTTTACCTAATTAAAGTTTCCAACACATTTTAGTGGGTGAATCGATCGTGGGGAAACTTTCCAATTAAGAATTTGTAGTGCAATTACCACTAAACCCGATTATCTATTATCTCGGCCGACCACCCACCAATAACGCGCACTATGCTGTAAATTAATCAGAATAATCATGTATATAAGACCATATATCAGTTCCTAATCGAATGCACCATTCTAAACCATCTGAAACACAACCAAACTTCTCAAATTAAAAACCTCTATCGCGAACCTGCAACTCAATTGAAACCTTACTTAAACGCGTTATAAACCTAAATTAACAGAGGGTTATCTACTCTTAACACCTATAGAAGCTGCCTATGCGAGCAATTCGATTATAATCATCATTTGAACATCGATTCAAACCCATCTTGGTCGCGACCTGTTCATCGAGCATTGATCATCGACACGAACACCAAACAGGTAATTAAAACTACCATTATGCTCGGTTTTACTTGGGGATTAAAAGCCCCAAGTTTAATTTCTTGATTTCAGTCGATTTGGCTTTCGATTTGGTTGAGAACCGAACTAGGGTTCTTGGTGATTTGGGGATTCATTTGAGTTGTGCTTAAAAAAAATTGAGACCAGTAACCATTGCGGCCACGGCCTTTGGTTCACTGGTTAGAGTGTGGGATTGCGGGATGGAGGTCCCGGGTTCGAACCCGGTTACCTCCATGTATTTTTTTAGGCCTTTTTGACCTTATTAAAAATATACAAAAATTCTCAAAAATTATAAAAGTAAGTTTTATAAACTTTCCATATTTTAAATGTTACATAATTATTTTCTGTAAATGTATTTACTAAAAACATCTTTATAATATTTATAAAATATTATTTATAAATGTTATAAAAGAGCATTTTTATAAAGATGGACTCTAAATAATGATTTAAATTATAAATTCATTATTGGACACTATATTATTTTAATGAATCATGACAATTATGGAAATTATAAAAATTTTTTTATATAATTTCATAAATTATTACGAGCATTATTTCGAGTTATTTCTTATAAAATATATAAAGGTGTAGATTAATTAAAACTTGTAAACATTACATATTTGATAAGACAAATACACATTAGATTTTATAAATTTAATTATAAAATCTTACTAAATTAAATACAAACCTACATATTTAAATAATGTCTAAAATTCATTTTAACATAATGATATATTAAAATTATTATTAAATTAATGAAATGCAAATCTTTAATTATTAAAGAATTAACAAAAATAATTAAATGATTTAATGTTTATAACAAATTCCAGAAACCAAACCCTAGATCAATTGAACTCCAGGTTCAAGATTTAACTTATTTAGATTATAAATTGTATTTATTTATTTATGTGAATTATAATTCCTTAGGAGGAATTTACTAGCTTATCAACATCACACGAGAACCGAGGTGAGTTCAGGCCCCACTATTTTACTAAATCTCTTTTGGGTAAGTTCATTTTATTAAAACTCTTTTGGGGGAGATAGCATACTGGTAATGTTACAAACGTTTTCATTATATATTTAAGATGTGTATGATATTAATATAGTGCTGTTTATCATTATAAAAGTCCTCACACTTTCGAATTGTTAATATTGGATAGCGGGGAAAGTTGGGTAGTACTACTGGGTATGACGAGCCCCACCTGTGTGACTCGAGGTCAACCGGGTGCAATTTGTCCTATGTATATTTGTCACGATATGGAGACGTCGTGACAGGAGGCAAACATAACACAGTCAGCTTCAATGTCGAAATCACTATTTAATATCATTTGTGAATGGGCTAGCTAGCCATTACAATGCACATGCTTAAATATACGATATTGTTAAACTGTGACGTTTAACTGTAAACTCTTGAACTGATCAACCGTTGGGTTGATACACGCTATTGTTAAACTGGGATGTTTAACTGCAAACTCTTAAATTGATCAACCGTTGGGTTGATACACGCTATTGTTAAACTGGGATGTTTAACTGCAAACTCTTAAACTTACCAACCATTGGGTTGATTACACTTTTGTTAAACTGTTATGATTAAACTCAAACTCTTGAACTTACCAACCATTGGGTTGATATACACTTTTGTTAAACTGTTATGTTTAAACGCAAACTCTTGAACTCACCAACCGTGTGTTGACTTTTAGTATGCTATTCTCAGGTCATTAAATCTGGACTGCTGTTAGGAGCACTACACAGGTCAAGCATGCATCCTAACGCTTAAACAATGATATATATATGTTTATCTTTATATTTTGGGTTTGTTTTATTTGTTTAAACGCTTCCGCATGTATTACAAAGTTTGAACTTTGGTTTGTTATGTTAAACGTTGCATATAGAGTCGTTCCAAGTAACTATTGACTGTGATCCTGGTTTGTTCACACGCCTCGCGGTAGAATTCCGCACGTGGATTTTGAGGGTGTGACAAACGGTGTCGATCTGTATAACTTTTCTGTCTACTTTGGGCCTCCTTTAACTTTTCTATAGCAATAGCAACTTTCTCATTCGTGATTTGGACTAACTCGGGTCCTTCAATGACTCTTTCACCGACCTCTTCCCAACAAATAGGTGCTCTACATTTACGACCATACAACAATTCGAAAGGTGCCATGCCAATGCTAGCTTGCCAACTATTGTTGTAAGCAAACTCGACCAAACACAAGTACTCATCCCAGTTCCCAGTCCACTCTAAGGCACAAGCTCGAAGCATGTCCTCAAGTGTCTGAATAGTACGCTCCGACTGACCATCAGTCTGAGGATGAAACGCCGTACTAAACCTCAACTTGGTACCCCATGCAGCTTGCAAACCCTTCCAAAAACGAGAAGTGAACCTCGGGTCTCGATCAGACACGATAGACAACGGAGTGCCATGAAGTCTAACAATCTCCTGTGTAAACACTTCAGATAGTTTGCTAACCGAAAATCCTTGCTGAATTGGGAGAAAGTGAGCCGACTTTGACAATCTGTCAACTACAACCCATATTGCATCATTCTTCTTGAATGTTCTTGGCAACCCTGTCACAAAATCCATGGAAATATCATCCCATTTCCATACAGGAATAGGTAGTGGCTGAAATAAACCACTAGCTCTCTGATGTTCAATCTTGACCTGCTGACAGGTAAGACAACGGCTAACATACTTAGCCACATCCTCTTTCATACCGTTCCACCAGAAATTCTGACGAAGATCACGATACATCTTAGTAGATCCTGGATGGATAGAGAACGGATAACTATGTGCCTCCGCTAATAACGATTCTCGAAGAGAAGAATCATTAGGCACACATAAACGTTTACCACACCAGATTATTCCATGCTCATCTACTCTGAATTCTGATTGCTTACCAATCTCCACATTCTGTAAGATTGCCCAGAGTTCACCATCGTCTTTCTGTGCGTTCTTAATCCGGAATATTAAGTCTGATTCAATCTGAAGACTAGCAAGATATCCGTCACTCTTGCCAGTATGTAGGCCAATACCCAATCTATCAAGATCGGTAATGTTCTGAGGCTGTAGCTGTAGGGAGGCTACTGTTCCTGAGCTCTTCCTGCTAAGAGCATTAGCTACCACATTGGCCTTTCCCGGATGATATTGAATATTGGCATCATAATCTTTTAACAACTCTAACCATCTTCTCTGCCTCATGTTTAGTTCTTTTTGTGTGAAGATATATTTCAAGCTCTTGTGATCAGTAAAAATATCACAAGTCTCTCCGTAAAGATAGTGACACCATATTTTCAACGCGAAAATAACAGCAGCGAGTTCAAGATCATGCGTAGGATAATTAACCTCGTAAGGTTTCAACTGCCGTGAAGCATAAGCAATGACCTTCCCGTGTTGCATCAACACACATCCAAGTCCTTTCTTTGATGCATCACTGTAAATCTGGTATCCACCCGTACCCGATGGAAGTGTAAGAATCGGGGCAGACACCAATCTCTTCTTAAGCTCTTCGAAACTCTTCTCCCGCTCATCATTCCAAGAGTACTTAACCCCTTTCCTTAGAAGTTGCGTAAGGGGTAAAGCAATAACAGAGAACTCTTCGACAAACCTACGATAGTAACCAGCAAGACCAAGAAAACTCCGGACTTCTGGGGCTGAAGTTGGTCTTGGCCAATTAGTGATTGCCTCTATCTTCGCTGGATCCACCATAATACCATCAGCAAAGACCACATGAACCAGAAAGGCTACTTGACTCAACCAGAATTCACATTTTGAAAACTTAGCATAAAGCTTCTTTTTACGCAAAGTTCCAAGCACGATACGAAGATGGTCTTCATGTTCCTCCTTACTCTTAGAATAGATAAGAATGCCATCTATAAAAACGATGACGAACTTATCCAGATAGTCACGGAAAACTCGGTTCATTAGGTCCATGAAAACAGCCGGGGCATTCGTTAACCCAAACGGCATAACCAAGAATTCATAGTGACCATATCGCGTACGAAAAGCTGATTTCGGGACGTCAGAATCTTTAATCTTCAACTGATGATACCCGGACCTCAAATCAATTTTAGAAAAACGCTTCGCTCCCTGAAGTTGATCAAATAAGTCATCGATACGAGGTAGAGGGTAACGATTTCGAATAGTGATCTTATTTAATTCCCGGTAGTCAATGCAAAGCCTCATAGTTCCATCTTTCTTCTTCACGAAAAAGACCGGTGCACCCCAAGGTGAGACGCTTGGTCTAACAAATCCAAGATCTAATAACTCCTGTAATTGCTCCTTCAGTTCTTTGAGTTCAAGTGGGGCCATACGGTAAGGTGCCTTGGAAATCGGCTCAGCACCTGGAATAAGATCAATAATGAATTCTACCTCACGATCTGGTGGAAGTCCGGGTAACTCCTCAGGAAACACGTCAGGAAAATCACATACAATCGGATAATCAGATATGTTCGGCTTTTCAGAAGATGTAGCTTTCACTGAAGCTAGGAATCCCACGCAACCGTGCGATAAGAGTTTCTGAGCCTTAAACGTAGAGATGATTTTCAACGATTTTCGAGGCTGAGTCCCTTGATAAACGAGTTCAGGGCATTGAGGATTTCCAAATAAAACACGACGAGTCTGGCATTCAATAGTAACGTGATGTCGAGTTAACCAGTCCATACCAAGTATGACATCAAAGTCACTCATTTGCATAGGAAACAAATCAGCTTTACGAATAATAGACTCGATTCTGATCGGACAATCTCTATAGACATGCGGGATGATAGTCGAATCTCCTAATGGAGTAGTAATAGCCAAAGCATGCTCTAACGCAGTCGGTGCAGTCCTTAAGTACTTAGCAAATAAAAGAGATACGACAGAATGCGTAGCGCCCGTATCAAATAAGACATAAATATCCCGTTTCCCAATGCAAAGGGTACCGGAGATCATACCTAGGGCATTTACTAGCAGTATCGGATAAGACATATATATGTATATAATACGTCCTCAACACTAAGTACCTCAAACAATTTCTCAATATGATTGATCCAATTTTGCACCTCGACCGGATCACTAGAAGTGCTGAAAGACTTAAGTCTTTGCTTCTGAAAACGTTCCAACCAGACATGAATACCATCACGGGGTGGTGGTGTATTACTAACGGAAGGTGGTCCCGTGTTGTTTCCGCCAGAAGGTGGCTCTGAGTTATTTCCACCGGGTGGAGGTCCTGTATTGTTTCCACCAGATGGTGGTCAATTGTTATTTCCTTCCGATGCTGATCCGATGTTATTTCCACCCAAATTCGCCTGTTGTATCTGCTGGATGACTGTTTGAGCAGTCTAAGTCATCAGATTAGGGAGTATTCCAGAAATAGCAGCGTTTACGGCATTAGCAACGAGGGTTTCAAGAGGAGTATCAGATGAGTGGCCATCAGAGTCATTGCGGTTGTTCACACGTCTCTTAGGAGCCATCTGAAATGAAGATACACGTGTGAACACTAGAATTTAGATTGGGAACAAAAATTAGATCCTAACCCAACGTCTACCCATTACCTCACAAGTTTATTATTAATGTTTAAGTTTTCTACAGGAAAGAGCCTTTGCTCTGATACCACAACTGTAACACCCCAACCCGACAAGGCTGACGTGTCACTAATACGGATATCAAATCAAAACCAATCCATGATATTACAGAAATGGTCAGACGAAATAACTTCAAACACACTAAATAATCCGAAAGAACCTAATTAAGATGTTCAATACATCAATTAAAGTAATAGATAATCTTGGTCTTCAATTCGCTCTTCACTGGTTTCCCGGATTACCCTGCTGACCTGACGTGCATGAAAACAAAAGCACGCCTGAGCATAACGCTCAGTGAACGGAATAGCGGATAACAAAAATAAACAGACATGTTGATAATCAAAGAATCGGCAGATATCAAAAATAAACAGACATGGTGATAATCAAAGAATCGGCAGATACAAAAATAAACAGACATGGTGATAATCAAAGAATCGGCAGATATCAAAAATAAACAGACATGGTGATAATCAAGGAATCAGCAGATATCAAAAATAAACAGACGTGGTGATAACGGAGAATCAAAGATCATAAGATATATACATCAAATAGAACATACGTCATAAGACATATATCAGATAGAACATACCCCGAGCTAATAATCATATCATATAATAACTGAACAGGGGGAACACAGGTAGCGAGCCCGTAAACCAATGTGAAATGGAGTATGGGCAGACATACAAACCATTCACCAGAGTCCTGAATGGAATGGTATATAACCATCCATCAGGAAATAACATGACTAACCTAGGATCGATCCATACGCCTCTGAGGAAATAATAATATAACAAGACATAATTTCAGAGTCCTCTTTAGAGACGCCGTGATCTCAGCTCACCGCCACGGTTGGTGCCACGTTATTGATGCCGCAATAACGCGTCTTGGTCACCCCCAAGATAGGGAGAGCTCGGGTAACAATTTCAAAATATATAGTAGTCAAGCTACTTATAACAGAATCAAAAGCAAATTATCTATGTATGACAGGAATCAAAACTAGAGATGAACGGAAATCAAATACAAGACGGGAATCAGGAATCCGTACTACAAAGTAATGGAAAACAAAAGTAAATACTTATGATAACAAAGAAACAGAATCCGTACCTTATACACGAATGACAATAATCAGAAACAAGGTCTAGGCTCAGTTACCGCCGCGAGCACCTACGATAACGTAACGCAAATTATAGTTTGGATTTTCTTATTTTAAATTGGAAAAATTCCAGTTCTGCCCTTGTCTTTTCGCACTCATTAAAAAAATACTAAACAACGTTTAAAAATTCTGAAAATCTCTAGTTTACTAGATTAGTGATTTCTAACAACTTTCATTTAGAAAAGTTTCTGATTTGGATTACCGAAATATGAGAAAAACGTGGATCTTTACAGCTGCGCAGAACTGCTAGCTGTTACGAAAACGATTGTTTGGAGGTCTAAACGAATGAGTTTTTCGATGTCTTATATATCAACGGATTCGTCTTTCGACGAACTTCGTCATGGACATAAGGTTTAACTGATTTGAATCTGTTATGAAGAAGTTATGGCCTCTGTAAGTTGGCTGTAAAATACGGGCCTAAATCAACTATTTACAGTTTATTTTTAAACAAAATAAACTATTTATAACGTTGGTTAACAATTTATGAAATTGCAAAATCTTTATAATTTCCACAATTATCATCTGGTAATAATTTCAAGATATTATTATTTTAAATCCATAACAAGACACATAATCGTATTTAAACTATTTATTATTGAACTATTTTTAAAAATTATTAAGGTGTTTTGAATAAATAAATTTATAGAAAATTAATTGGGTACCTTTAAAATAACCAGAGTTTATAAAATTTGTTTTTATAATTTTTAGGAATTTTTACATATTTTTAAAAGGCTAAACAGGGCTTAAAAAAATATGCAGAGGCTCGGGTTCGAACCCGTGATCTCAAACCCAAACTCCCACATACAAAGCAGTAGATCAAAGCCCTCAGCCGCGTTATAACTCGGCTTTTAATTCTTAAAACCCGTCTTAAACAAATCCCCCAATTTAACATAAACCCTAGTTTCGAAATCAATCCAATTGACCACGAATTCGATGATGTTAATGCCTAAATTCATAGGGCTTTTAATCCCCATCTAAAATCGAGCTAATAGGTGTGTTCAATTACCTGTTAACCAATCCCGAATCCAAAATCCCCAAATTTCAAAACGTATAAACCCTAGAAACAATTTTAATTCAATTGAACATCAAATCGATGTTAATAGCCAAATTAAGGTTGGGGCTTTCATTCCTAGACTAAAATCGAGTATGTGTATAGTTTCAATTTACCAGAATGAAGTCGATTCGATGATGAACCCACGAAGAACAGGTCGCGGTTGAGGAGGACTCGGTTCGATGCCCAAATCACGATGATAATCCAATTAAACTCGAGGTTAGCTTCGTATTATGATCTGGAAGCAAAGCCCTATGCCAATTTTGGTTAAATTCGATTGGAGATCGGGTTTAAAGGGTGTTGCAGGTCCGCGACTTCGAGGTTCAAATGGTGGTGTTTTTGGACGATTTTTGATGAAATTGATCTTGAAGACAGGTTATAAACGACTAATAATTCGTTAGTGTTGTATTAATTATGATTATCTCCAAGGTTTAGTGCGATTTGGTCGTGGGTTCTTGGCCGACCACACGGGAAAACAGCGAGGAAAAGATGGGGGGTGGGGTTGGGTGTTTGTGAAATTACAGAAATGGTCCTTGTGGTTTGTATTAGTTAGCAATTGAAAACTAAAATTTTGTTTTAGTTTTTATGGGTATTATAGGCTCTAAGTCTTATCCCAACACCAATATGACGCTGGGTTATAATGCCTTTGGCTAACACAACCCAATTACAAATCTATAGTAATCATAAAGTACGAATAAGAACATACATGAAAGCATGAGGTGTATAGGCCAAAATGCATCCCCAAGTTATAGAAACATTATCTTATCATGTTTCTTTTTTTTTTGTTCAATTACGATAAAACATTAATGGCTAGTGTCAACATGCATTTCTTATAACATCTTCACACCAACGTTTTACATGTTCTAGAAATTTAATGATTAAGCGAAGTGTTACGCGTATAAAGTTCGAACTGTATTTAAGGTATATAATTACGTGAACCGATTATCTATACTATATATAAAGCATATGAGAGGGGTATTTTAAGATACCATCAATTTAAGAACACTTACTATATTCAATGCATAAAATACAATCACTTTTAAGGGTAAAATAGTATTTATAACATTATTTACACATTACCTCTTATAATTAGTTACACAATAACCTTACACTTACTAATATTTACATAAAATTTTATATTATCTACCCATACACAAAAAAAACTTAATATGTTTTAAGATTTCAGCTCTATATTTTAATCCATCACATAAAAAAACGTTTGAGACTACAACTTAACCTTTTTTTATTTTTAAACATTTTGGTGTAAACTTTTTACTGAAACGATCTATATTTTGTGATGTACAATAACTTAATGCGTATATACAAGTAAAACTACTTTTGCGAGGTACAATATATTTAACGATCTGTTGTTTTAAATTTTAGCTTAGAAAAAACATAATAAACTTTTGTAAAACTACTACAAGAATAACAAAATATTATATGCACGTGTTAAATGTAAAATGTTGTCCCGCTGCATTGCGCGGGCACCCTTTTAGTATTAACTAATGTTCTTCCTCTTTATTTGATTGGTCCAAGTATGGATATTATAAAGAAAAATACTGTATGAATATATAGGTGTAACATTTGTATCTAATTGATTGTAAAATATGATTCTATAACAAATATGAGAAGATAATAAATATTTTAACTTAATAAATATTTTACCTGTTAAAAATAGAGTTTTAGGTGCTGTTTGTTTTTCTTCAGAAGCTCTTCCCCACCTCTTCATCTGCGCGCACGCAGACGCGGGAAGAGCTTTTGAATACGCAGACCGTTTGATTTTTGGAAGACGTTTCATTAAAAAACGTCTTCCTGACCTCTGCGTGGAGAAGAGGTGGACTTACCACTTCTGAGGTCTTCTAACCTCTTCTCCATTCCCACCTCCCCCATGGCCACCCCACCTCCTCCCACCTTCCCTACCGGCCGCCCCACCTCCCCACCTGTCGGACCATCGCCGCCCCACTTCCCCCATCGGTCAAACCACCGTCGCCCCACCTCCCCCTATTGGGTCGAAACTCATTGATCGGTGAAATCCCGAGTGAAATTGGGAACTGTGTGAAGTTGCTTGAACTGCAACTCGGTGGTAACCATCTCACTGGAATGATTCCACCAGAAATTGGTAGAATCAAGAACTTGCAGATTGCTTTAATCATCTTCATGGGCAATTACCGCCGGACCACCACCGCCCCCCCTCCCCTCCCCTTACCTGCACCGGACAGCTTCTCGACCGGCCCCTCCCCCCGCTCGACCGCCCCCTCTCCTGCGACAGCCTTCGAAACCTCCGGTAACGATTCAGGCGAACTTCGTCTTCTCCGGCGAACTCATCAATGACGAAGAAGCAATCTATACCCTAAAGAATCAAAACCCTAAGGGTCCGAAGTGATGATCACCATGGGGTGAAAGAATCAAAACCGTAATCATCAATGAAATAAATGGGGTGAAAGAAGAAGATGAAGTGAAAGAGAGGGACAATTGTGGGTCCGAAGTGATGATCGCCATTTTGGTGTGGTCTGCAACAGCAACAAGGGTTTTGATTTTTGAAGAGAGAATGTGGTGTACAGTGGAAATTGGCTCAACATGTTTGACTACTTGCAGTTGAATGGTGAATTTATATTTATATATATATATATATATATATTAATATATTAGTTGTTTTTAAAGTTTAAAAAATAAATTTAGTTTAATTACAGAATATTTCAGCATTCTGCAGATGTTAAATAAAACAAACAGTCTTTTTCTTGCAGACTGCAGACATTTGGTCCACCTCTTCTGCTGCAGATGTCTGCAGATGTGGTCCGCAGACTGCAGACGTTTTCCTGCAGAAAAAACAAACAGCACCTTAGTTGTGGACACTTTGCCAAGCTATTAATAATCAAGTATTTAAGTTGTTTACAATAAAAATTATAGATAATAAATTTTAATAATAATTTGATTGTTTATACATGTATAACAATAGTTTCTCGGTTAGAGCATCTCCAATAGGGCGTTTTTAGCCCTCAAAAATACCACATCATCCGTTTTTTTAAACCAAAAACCATTGGGGGGTTATTTTTATAAACTTTGTTCATACATATGAACATGAAAAAACACCAATTTTAGGGGAGGTGGGACAAGGGTGGGGCCGGATGATAATTAGAATTAAATATAAGAATAGTGATGATGTGCAATGTTGTTAGGACCGGATCGGACCGGCCGGTCCGACCGGTTCGACCGCGAATCGGTGGCTGGTCCGGTCCGGTCGAGGGTGATCGTTTTTGGCCATTTGAACCGGCCGGTCCGAACCGAACCGGCGGTTGGACTGGCGAACCGGACCGGTTTTGACCGGTTTTCTGATTTTTTTTTTTTTTTTTTTAGCGGGTAAAAACGGTGTTAAACCATAAATTAGTACGTAAGATATACAAATATTGTTAAGTTTTATATATAACTATAAAATATATGTATAAATCATATATAAATTACTTATATTTAATTACATATATAAATATAATTAAAATATAGTTAAATCCGGTCTATCCGGTCCGACCGGTCCGACCACCAACCAGTAAGGCGTCCGGTTCGACGTCCGATCCGGTTCTGAGAACATTGATGATGTGCACTGTTTTTTGATGATTTTTAGAACACCTTACTGGAGAGATTTTTAAGAGTTTTAAGAAATGAGTGTTTTTCTAATATGTCAGTGGCTAGACATGTTTTTTAATTTTTTTAGAGTCTTTTATTGGTAATGCTCTTATAAAATCGTAAGATTAGATGTAACAAGGCGTGAGGGTTGCCTAGGCCTATCACGTCGAGAACACCACCTCCTAAACATGGTAGTCATTAATCTAATTATTATCATGACATGATTCAAATAGAGAGGAATTTTTATGTGTTTCTACTTTTCCAACCAATCACAATCACACACCTCAAATTTTGTTTTAGATTAAACACTATTTTCATACAAACATTATTAGTCCATTAAATACTTATATAATAGGGTCCCTTTATTTAGACACCCCTTCATTTTAAATCAACACCCCTGTATCCTATACGCCGCGTATGGGTCCATACGCGGCGTATAGGGTACATTGTTGATTTAACGTTTATACCCTATACGGCGCGTATGGGTCCATACGCGGCGTATAGGGTATGTTGTTGATTTGACGTTTTATACCCTATACTCGGCGTATGGGACCATACGCGGCGTATAGGGTTTGACATTTTATACCCATACGTGACTTATGACCCATACGTGGAAGAGCTATACGCCGCGTATGGAACCATACGCGGCGTATAGCTTATATTTTATTTTTTTTTAATTTTTTGAATTTTTATTTTAATATATACATAATTTGAATTAAAATTATTTAAACAATACAATATGAATACAATAATAAAATTAAAATTAAAATATATAATTCGCATATTACAAATTATAAATTAAAATAAATTTATATAAGACGGGGGTTCTCGGTTATTCTCTATTATTACGTTTTATTCCGAGATACGAATCCTATACATAATCTTCCATTCTGCAGCACGTACGCTTCGGTTAAGAATCCAAAGATTACTTAATGTTGGCATCGGATAATCTCCTTCTAACTTAACGTGGACGAAATGATTGTTGTTGACATGAACAATCGACACGACATGATAAGGCATGACAGTTTCGGATCAGCCCATAATAGGAAAAATGTTTGACAACCATTATTGCTTAGTAAATGAAGAATAACCCCAAACTTTTGAGCAACCACTAATCCCGTATACGGCATTATCATCCAATGTTCTTCTGGTGCAGGTTTCACACTTTGCCAATCGATGGTGTGACGTAATTCGTTATACTGTCCGGGGTACAAAGTATCGAAAACTTCTCTGTACTCCAATTCATGTCTGTCCAACTCTTCTAAAAGCTGTGTCCGCACATACATCCACTTATTTTCGTCAAACCCTAAGCCTAAAGCTATTGATCGAAAACCACAATTCCCATCGGGTCGGACATCTCGTATACGTGAAATATACTGATGAAAGATTGACGGAATCCAATTTTTTAACCTGTTTATATTGTTTAATTGGTGATCTCCGACAATCGAAGAAAACTCATTAATACCCCGTGATACTTTAGATGATGTTGAACGACTACGTTGCATGGCAGGCTTCTGGGGCTTTACAGCTGAACTTGTTCTTCCGGAAATGTGAGACGCAATAAACGAGCTATGTCTCGGCATGTCGCACGTACTTTGTTGAGTGTCGTACTTTTGTTGTTGAACCTTTAACGTTGGACGACCGCGAATATCTGTTTGAACAACAGGCGCTTTTTTGTATTTTTCCATGGATACACAATTTTTTTTATTTTTTCCACCAAACTAAATTTTACAGCTGCGGGTTGTGTCATTATTTGTTGTTTCACCCGTTCCATTTCTTCTTCAACATCAACTTTTCATCCACCGTATATGATGGCTTAATGTTATCAAGCTTCGTCCAAAATACGTCAATTGCATCTAATGGAATTTTAGTGCCTGCATTATAAAATATAAATTAATACATAATTTGTCACTTTAATAGAAAAATGATAATGATGGAGCGACTATTACCAGAATGTTCATATTTTTCCAGCCGACAAGCACAAGGCAAGCCACAACTAGTGAAAAGATGACAACCACATGTTGCATTTGCAGAGCGCATCACATGCAATTTAGTGTTTTCGGCAACTAATAAATCAAGAGCTATGTGTGAAACCTTGCCTCTTAAGTAATCAAATAGCGGAAGTTTATGATGATTCATGGTTTTAATTTTGCTTGTCTCAAAGCTTTCTTTAAATTTACCTCTTGTGCGTTCACCAATTGATCTACAAACTCCACAAGTCTATCCAGTGAGCTATTGTTGATTTAAGATATCTTTTTAAATTTGCATGTTGACTCTCCACCCTATTTGTTGTGCGTTGGCCAAAATTGCGGTTCAAGTTAGTCCAGGCTGATACAAACATTTCTTTGTAACTCTCTAACCAGTTTCTGTTTATATATGACAATACCTCTGAAAATATAATAAAACATAATTAAATTATATATTGAAAATATAATAAAACATAATTAAAATATAATAAAACTTACTTTCTCGATTCGCTTCAACTAATCGTTCGTAAAGAAGGTTATAGTTATACTCGTAAATCTTCGCCGTGGGAGACTCACACAAACGTGCCCATGCATATTTAAACTTTCTCCAGTCATCTTTTGTAAAACTTGCTTTACAGTGTTTCGCGATATTTCATCAATATGCCACCTGCATAAACACTTTGAAGCATTCGGAAACACTTTAACACATGCGTTCATTAAAGCGAGATCTCTGTCTGTTATTATGACGCGCGACTCCATACACTTGCTTAACGTATCTTTCAATCTATTAAGCACCCATTCAAAGTTATCTTCCCGTTCTTTGCTAATAAACGCATGAACAACACAAAATGTCTTGTGTGTGGAGGTCACACCAACAATCTGAACAAACGGAAGCTTGTACATGTTTGTTTTATATGTAGCGTCTATCATCAGCACGTGCGGAAATGCACGCCAAGTGTCGTATGATTTAGGATGACAAAAAAATATATCTTCTACGACATTAGTATCGGGATCTTCTCGGGTGTAATAAACATACCTTTTAATAGAAAAAGGAAGGAAAATTGATGTTGTTAAGTGAGGATACAAATACAAGTTAGGCTTCATTTTAATTAAGTCTATTGAAAAAAAACCTCGGGTGTAATAAACGTACCTTTTAATAGATAAAAGGTTTTCTAAGACTTGCATTGGTGTTTCACCGACTTTTCTTTCACTTCTTATCTTATATTAAGCGTTGTATACGTCTCTGGTTTGATGCGTTATTAGGATTTTGCTTTTTAATAGCTGATAAGATGCTACGAGGCTCCATGTTCTGATCAGTAAGCTGCTCCACCAAATTGTATTCGTTTTGAGAAAACCTTCTTACAAAAGGATGCCCCTCCATATGTTGAGCAGGATCATGGTTATGTTCGTCACTTCGCACCTCTAATTTCCACGAACGACGTTTGTTGTCGTATATCCCTACTAATTTAAAAGGACATCCGATTTTTTTGCTACCGGATCGTCTAACTGTTGCTTTACTTTGTGTTCGCCCGCACGATCACAGATAAGCTATACCTGTACGACCTGACCTTCTTTTTTCTTTGATCTTCGTGTAATAGTAACGTAACCATTATCACGTCCTCTATAACAGCCCAACAGACTAGCTCATCGAGAGATAAAAAATTTGAGATGTTTCAAACGATACTTTTGTCGTTTGTTTTTCATCACTCGAGAGTATATTATTTTGTTGCGTGTCGTAAGTTGACTCTCGGCAAAACTCAACTTCATCATCGGGAACATACGATTGGTTTAAATCTGGCAGTCCTCTCTCGTAAGCAGATTGAACGTACGCATCATCTTGATTACTATCCACCACGAACGAATATTCATTTGAATATTCATTTGAATATTCATTTGAATATTCACCCAACAAATAGTTACCGTCCCAAAACGACATACCGAACGAATAAAAAGTGTGATATTTGAGAGAGAAATACGTTTGGGATTTACAGGAATCGAAAGCATATCGAAAGTGTTATCGAAATCGTTGTTATATAGGTGAAAACGAATCTTGGGTCATGTCATATCGAAATAATTTATACGTGGCGTATGGGACCATACGCCACGTATAGGCTCCTATACGCAGCGTATGGGCCTATACGCTACGTATAGTCTTGCCACGTCTTCCACGTATGGCACCTATACGCTACGTATATTCGTACATGGTACAAAAACGCTTTATAGTACGTCTGACAACTATACGTAGCGTATGGGTCTATACGCCACGTATAGCAGCCTATACGCAGCGTATGGTTCTATACTCTGCGTATAGTCTTGCCACGTTTGCCTCGTATGAGCCCATACGTTGCTTGTAATCGTACATGGTACAAAAAGTACATCTGACACCACCTATACGTGGCGTATGGAGCCATACGCCACGTATAGTGCAAAAGAATTGGTCGCATGAGCACTATACGTGGTCGCAAGAGCACTGTACGTGGAGAAGCTATACGCCGCGTATGGGTCTATACGAGGCGTATAGTTTATATATGTATATGTTTTTTTTAATTTTTGAGTTTTATATATATATATATATATTATAATTATGTTTATATGTATGTGTGTATGTATGTGTGTATGTCTGTATGTATGTGTGTATGTATGTATTTGTGTATGTATGTATGTATGTATGTATGTATGTATGTATGTATGTATGTATGTATGTATGTATGTATGTATGTATGTATGTATGTATGTATGTATGTATGTATGTATGTATGTATGTATGTATGTATGTATGTATGTATGTATGTATGTATGTATGTATGTCTGTATGTATGTATGTCTGTATGTATGTATGTATGTATGTATGTATGTATGTCTGTATGTATGTATGTATGTATGTATGTATGTATGTATGTATGTATGTATGTATGTATGTATGTATGTATGTATGTATGTATGTATGTATGTATGTATGTATGTATGTATGTATGTATGTATGTATGTATGTATGTATGTATGTATGTATGTATGTATGTATGTATGTATGTATGTATGTATGTATGTATGTCTGTATGTCTGTATGTCTGTATGTCTGTATGTGTGTCTGTATGTATGTCTGTATGTCTGTCTGTATGTATGTATGTATATATTTACAAAGATAAACATAAACTGATAATAAACATAAAAGATAAACATAAACTGATAATATATTTACAAAGTTTTTAAATACATAACAAAATAAAAATTACAATGCAAAACTACGGGGAGTCAGGGTATCTCGAGGCGGTGGCAACGGCGGAGGATCAGTACCAGAACGCCGCGCAATCTCTGACTGAACCTGCCACTCCATCAGATCCTCAATGCGATCGAGCCGTCGACTCTGCTGCCGTAAGCTCCTAGACATATCCTGCAACAATGTCTCCACACGTGCAGGCAGCCTCACCTCTCTATAAATATGTCGCGGGAACTGAGGCTGAGGAGGCGGCTGATGTGGCTGAGGAGGCGGCTGATCATGTGGCTGCTCGTCGGGTGGTGGCTGATCATGCGGCTGCCCGTGCTGCTGCAGTGGATCGACAATGCCGAGCTGC